>JAUIMM010002815.1:0-88205 GCA_031769625.1 Taudactylus pleione | reverse complement strand
GCAGAATTTGGGGATTTAAAAAAAAAAAAATTTTTGGCTGATTTTTAAGGTCCGGGGCTTACATAATTTTTCATACAGGTAAATATATTTCTGGTGAGTTGTGTCAAAATTAAGCACCAAAATCAACTTCTGTCACCGCAGCACATCTTTTTTAAGTTGTATCAAAACTTTTAAGCAGAATTTGGGGATTTTTGAAAAAAAAAATTTTTGGTTGATTTTTTAAGGTCCAGGGCTTACGTAATTTTTCAAAGGGGTAAATATATTTCTGGTGAGTTGTGTCAAAATTAAGCACCAAAATCAACTTCTGTCACCACAGCAATTCATTTTTAAGTTGTACCTAAAGTTTTAAGCAGAATTTGGGGATTTTAGATAAATAACTTTTTTGGCCGATTGTTAAGGTCCGGGGCTTACGTAATTTTTCATATGGGTAAATATATTTCTGGTGAGTTGTGTCAAAATTAAGCACCAAAATCAACTTCTGTCACAACAGCAAATTTTTTTTAAGTTGTACCTAAAGTTTTAAGCAGAATTTGGGGATTTTGAAAAAAAAAAAATTTGGGCCGATTTTTAAGGTCCGGGCTTACGTAATTTTTCATATGGGTAAATATATTTCTGGTGAGTTGTTTTAAAATTAAGCAGCAAAATCAACTTCTGTCACTGCATCAAATCTTTTTTAAGTTGTATCAAACGTTTTAAGCAGAATTTGGGGATTTTTTAAAAATATATATTTTGGGCCGATTTTGAAGGTCCAGGGCTTACGTAATTTTTCATTTGGGTAAATATATTTCTGGTGAGTTGTGTCAAAATTAAGCACCAAAATCAACTTCTGTCACCGCAGCAAATCTTTTTTAAGTTGTATCAAAAGTTTTAAGCAGAATTTGGGGGAATTTTGAAAAAAAATATTTTGGCCGATTTTTAAGGTCCGGGGCTTATGTAATTTTTCATACAGGTAAATAGATTTCTTGTGAGTTGTGTCAAAATTAAGCACCAAAATCAACTTCTGTCACCGCATCAAATCTTTTTTAAGTTGTATCAAAAGTTTTAAGCAGAATTTGGCGATTTTTGAAAAAAAAAAATTTTGGCCGATTTTTAAGGTCCGGGGCTTACGTAATTTTTCATATGGGTAAATATATTTCTGGTGAGTTGTTTTAAAATTAAGCAGCAAAATCAACTTCTGTCACTGCGAGCAAATGTTTTTTAAGTTGTATCAAAAGTTTTAAGTAGAATTGGGGATTTTTTTAAAAAAAAAATTTGGCCCGATTTGAAGGTCCGGGGCTTACGTAATTTTTCATATGGGTAAATATATTTCTGGTGAGTTGTGTCAAAATAAAGCACCAAAATCAACTTCTGTCACCGCAGCAAATCTTTTTTAAGTTGTATCAAAAGTTTTAAGCAGAATTTGGGGAATTTTGAAAAAAAAAATTTTGGGCCAATTTTGAAGGTCCGGGGCTTACGTAATTTTTCAAATGGGTAAATATATTTCTGGTGAGTTGTGTCAAATTAAGCACCAAAATCAACTTCTGTCACCACAGCAAATCTTTTTTAAGTTGTACTAAAAGTTTTAAGCAGAATTTGGGGATTTTTGAAAAAAAAAAAATTGGGGCCGATTTTTAAGGTCCGGGGCTTACGTAATTTTTCATATGGGTAAATATATTTCTGGTGAGTTGTGTCAAAATTAAGCACCAAAATCAACTTCTGTCACTGCAGCAAATCTTTTTTAAGTTGTATCAAAAGTTTTAAGCAGAATTTGGGGAATTTGAAAAAAAAAATTTTGGGCCGATTTTTAAGGTCCGGGGCTTACGTAATTTTTCATATGGGTAAATATATTTCTGGTGAGTTGTTTTAAAATTAAGCACCAAAATCAACTTCTGTCACTGCAGCAAATCTTTTTTAAGTTGTATCAAATTTTTAAGCAGAATTTGGGGATTTTTTAAAAAAAATATATTTTGGCCGATTTTGAAGGTCTAGGGCTTACGGAATTTTTCATTTGGGTAAATATATTTCTGGTGAGTTGTGTCAAAATTAAGCACCAAAATCAACCTTCTGTCACCACAGCAACTCTTTTTTAAGTTGTATCAAAAGTTTTAAGCAGAATTTGGGGATTTTTTTTAAAAAAAAATTTTTGGCTGATTTTTAAGGTCCGGGGCTTACATAATTTTCATACAGGTAAATATATTTCTGGTGAGTTGTGTCAAAATTAAGCACCAAAATCAACTTCTGTCACCGCAGCACATCTTTTTTAAGTTGTATCAAAACTTTTAAGCAGAATTGGGGATTTTTGAAAAAAAAAATTTTTGGTTGATTTTTAAGGTCCAGGGCTTACGTAATTTTTCATAGGGGTAAATATATTTCTGGTGAGTTGTGTCAAAATTAAGCACCAAAATCAACTTCTGTCAACACAGCAATTCATTTTTAAGTTGTACCTAAAGTTTTAAGCAGAATTTGGGGATTTTAGATAAATAACTTTTTTGGCGATTGTTAAGGTCCGGGGCTTACGTAATTTTTCATATGGGTAAATATATTTCTGGTGAGTTGTGTCAAAATTAAGCACCAAAATCAACTTCTGTCACAACAGCAAATTTTTTTTAAGTTGTATCTAAAGTTTTAAGCAGAATTTGGGGATTTTTGAAAAAAAAAAAATTTGGGCCGATTGTTAAGGTCCGGGGCTTACGTAATTTTTCATATGGGTAAATATATTTCTGGTGAGTTGTGTCAAAATTAAGCACCAAAATCAACTTCTGTCACAACAGCAAATTTTTTTTAAGTTGTACCTAAAGTTTTAAGCAGAATTTGGGGATTTTTGAAAAAAAAAAAATTTGGGCCGATTTTTAAGGTCCGGGGCTTACGTAATTTTTCATATGGGTAAATATATTTCTGGTGAGTTGTGTCAAAATTAAGCACCAAAATCAACTTCTGTCACTGCAGCAAATCTTTTTTAAGTTGTATCAAAAGTTTTAAGCAGAATTTGGGGAATTTTGAAAAAAAATATTTTGGGCCGATTTTTAAGGTCCGGGGCTTATGTAATTTTTCATACAGGTAAATATATTTCTTGTGAGTTGTGTCAAAATTAAGCACCAAAATCAACTTCTGTCACCGCAGCACATCTTTTTTAAGTTGTATCAAAACTTTTAAGCAGAATTTGGGGATTTTTGAAAAAAAAAATTTTTGGTTGATTTTTAAGGTCCAGGGCTTACGTAATTTTTCAAAGGGGTAAAATATATTCTGGTGAGTTGTGTCAAAATTAAGCACCAAAATCAACTTCTGTCACCACAGCAATTCATTTTTAAGTTGTACCTAAAGTTTTAAGCAGAATTTGGGGATTTTAGATAAATAACTTTTTTGGCCGATTGTTAAGGTCCGGGGCTTACGTAATTTTTCATATGGGTAAATATATTTCTGGTGAGTTGTGTCAAAATTAAGCACCAAAATCAACTTCTGTCACAACAGCAAATTTTTTTTAAGTTGTACCTAAAGTTTTAAGCAGAATTTGGGGATTTTTGGAAAAAAAAAAATTTGGGCCGATTTTTAAGGTCCGGGGCTTACGTAATTTTTCATATGGGTAAATATATTTCTGGTGAGTTGTGTCAAAATTAAGCACCAAAATCAACTTCTGTCACTGCAGCAAATCTTTTTTAAGTTGTATCAAAAGTTTTAAGCAGAATTTGGGGAATTTTGAAAAAAAATATTTTGGGCCGATTTTTAAGGTCCAGGGCTTATGTAATTTTTCATACAGGTAAATATATTTCTTGTGAGTTGTGTCAAAATTAAGCACCAAAATCAACTTCTGTCACCGCATCAAATCTTTTTTAAGTTGTATCAAAAGTTTTAAGCAGAATTTGGCGATTTTTGAAAAAAAAATTTTGGCCGATTTTTAAGGTCCGGGGCTTACGTAATTTTTCATATGGGTAAATTATATTTCTGGTGAGTTGTTTAAAATTAAGCAGCAAAATCAACTTCTGTCACTGCATCAAATCTTTTTTAAGTTGTATCAAACGTTTTAAGCAGAATTTGGGGATTTTTTAAAAAAAATATATTTTGGCCGATTTTGAAGGTCCTGGGCTTACGTAATTTTTTCAATTGGGTAAATATATTTCTGGTGAGTTGTGTCAAAATTAAGCACCAAAACCAACTTCTGTCACCGCAGCAAATCTTTTTTAAGTTGTATCAAAAGTTTTAAGCAGAATTTGGGGAATTTTGAAAAAAAATATTTTGGGCCGATTTTTAAGGTCCGGGGCTTATGTAATTTTTCATACAGGTAAATATATTTCTTGTGAGTTGTGTCAAAATTAAGCACCAAAATCAACTTCTGTCACCGCAGCACATCTTTTTTAAGAGTATCAAAACTTTAAGCAGAATTTGGGGATTTTTGAAAAAAAAATTTTTGGTTGATTTTTAAGGTCCAGGGCTTATGTAATTTTTCATAGGGGTAAATATATTTCTGGTGAGTTGTGTCAAAATTAAGCACAAAATCAACTTCTGTCACCACAGCAATTCATTTTTAAGTTGTACCTAAAGTTTAAGCAGAATTTGGGGATTTTTAGATAAATAACTTTTTTGGCCGATTGTTAAGGTCCGGGGCTTACGTAATTTTTCATATGGGTAAATATATTTCTGGTGAGTTGTGTCAAAATTAAGCACCAAAATCAACTTCTGTCACAACAGCAAATTTTTTTTAAGTTGTACCTAAAGTTTTAAGCAGAATTTGGGGATTTTTGAAAAAAAAAAAATTTGGGCCGATTGCTAAGGTCCGGGGCTTACGTAATTTTTCATATGGGTAAATATATTTCTGGTGAGTTGTGTCAAAATTAAGCACCAAAATCAACTTCTGTCACTGCAGCAAATCTTTTTTAAGTTGTATCAAAAGTTTTAAGCAGAATTTGGGGATTTTTTTTTAAAAAAAACATTTTGGCCGATTTTGAAGGTCCGGGGCTTACGTAATTTTTCATATGGGTAAATATATTTCTGGTGAGTTGTGTCAAAATTAAGCACCAAAATCAACTTCTGTCACCGCAGCAAATCTTTTTTAAGTTGTATCAAAAGTTTTAAGCAGAATTTGGGGATTTTTGAAAAAAAAAATTTTGCCCGATTTTGAAGGTCCGGGGCTTACGTAATTTTTCATTTGGGTAAATATATTTCTGGTGAGTTATGTCAAAATTAAGCACCAAAATCAACTTCTGTCACCACAGCAACTCTTTTTTAAGTTGTATCAAAAGTTTTAAACAGAATTTGGGGATTTTAAAAAAAAAAAATTTTGGCTGATTTTTAAGGTCCGGGGCTTACATAATTTTTCATACAGGTAAATATATTTCTGGTGAGTTGTGTCAAAATTAAGCACCAAAATCAACTACTGTCACCGCAGCACATCTTTTTTAAGTTGTATCAAAACTTTTAAGCAGAATTTGGGGATTTTTGAAAAAAAAAATTTTAGGTCGATTTTTAAGGTCCAGGGCTTACGTAATTTTTCATAGGGGTAAATATATTTCTGGTGAGTTGTGTCAAAATTAAGCACCAAAATCAACTTCTGTCACCACAGCAATTCATTTTTAAGTTGTACCTAAAGTTTTAAGCAGAATTTGGGGATTTTAGATAAATAACTTTTTTGGCCGATTGTTAAGGTCCGGGGCTTACGTAATTTTTCATATGGGTAAATATATTTCTGGTGAGTTGTGTCAAAATTAAGCACCAAAATCAACTTCTGTCACAACAGCAAATTTTTTTTAAGTTGTACCTAAAGTTTTAAGCAGAATTTGGGGATTTTTGAAAAAAAAAAAATTTGGGCCGATTTTTAAGGTCCGGGGCTTACGTAATTTTTCATATGGGTAAATATATTTCTGGTGAGTTGTGTCAAAATTAAGCACCAAAATCAACTTCTGTCACTGCAGCAAATCTTTTTTAAGTTGTATCAAAAGTTTTAAGCAGAATTTGGGGAATTTTGAAAAAAAAAATTTTGGGCCGATTTTTAAGGTCCGGGGCTTACGTAATTTTTCATATGGGTAAATATATTTCTGGTGAGTTGTTTTAAAATTAAGCACCAAAATCAACTTCTGTCACTGCAGCAAATCTTTTTTAAGTTGTATCAAAATTTTTAAGCAGAATTTGGGGATTTTTTAAAAAAAATATATTTTGGCCGATTTTGAAGGTCTAGGGCTTACGGAATTTTTCATTTGGGTAAATATATTTCTGGTGAGTTGTGTCAAAATTAAGCACCAAAATCAACTTCTGTCACCACAGCAACTCTTTTTTAAGTTGTATCAAAAGTTTTAAGCAGAATTTGGGGATTTAAAAAAAAAAAATTTTTGGCTGATTTTTAAGGTCCGGGGCTTACATAATTTTTCATACAGGTAAATATATTTCTGGTGAGTTGTGTCAAAATTAAGCACCAAAATCAACTTCTGTCACCGCAGCACATCTTTTTTAAGTTGTATCAAAACTTTTAAGCAGAATTTGGGGATTTTTGAAAAAAAAAATTTTTGGTTGATTTTTAAGGTCCAGGGCTTACGTAATTTTTCAAAGGGGTAAATATATTTCTGGTGAGTTGTGTCAAAATTAAGCACCAAAATCAACTTCTGTCACCACAGCAATTCATTTTTAAGTTGTACCTAAAGTTTTAAGCAGAATTTGGGGATTTTAGATAAATAACTTTTTTGGCCGATTGTTAAGGTCCGGGGCTTACGTAATTTTTCATATGGGTAAATATATTTCTGGTGAGTTGTGTCAAAATTAAGCACCAAAATCAACTTCTGTCACAACAGCAAATTTTTTTTAAGTTGTACCTAAAGTTTTAAGCAGAATTTGGGGATTTTTGAAAAAAAAAAAATTTGGGCCGATTTTTAAGGTCCGGGGCTTACGTAATTTTTCATATGGGTAAATATATTTCTGGTGAGTTGTTTTAAAATTAAGCAGCAAAATCAACTTCTGTCACTGCATCAAATCTTTTTTAAGTTGTATCAAACGTTTTAAGCAGAATTTGGGGATTTTTTAAAAAAAATATATTTTGGCCGATTTTGAAGGTCCAGGGCTTACGTAATTTTTCATTTGGGTAAATATATTTCTGGTGAGTTGTGTCAAAATTAAGCACCAAAATCAACTTCTGTCACCGCAGCAAATCTTTTTTAAGTTGTATCAAAAGTTTTAAGCAGAATTTGGGGAATTTTGAAAAAAAATATTTTGGGCCGATTTTTAAGGTCCGGGGCTTATGTAATTTTTCATACAGGTAAATATATTTCTTGTGAGTTGTGTCAAAATTAAGCACCAAAATCAACTTCTGTCACCGCATCAAATCTTTTTTAAGTTGTATCAAAAGTTTTAAGCAGAATTTGGCGATTTTTGAAAAAAAAAAATTTTGGCCGATTTTTAAGGTCCGGGGCTTACGTAATTTTTCATATGGGTAAATATATTTCTGGTGAGTTGTTTTAAAATTAAGCAGCAAAATCGACTTCTGTCACTGCAGCAAATGTTTTTTAAGTTGTATCAAAAGTTTTAAGTAGAATTTGGGGATTTTTTTAAAAAAAAAATTTGCCCGATTTTGAAGGTCCGGGGCTTACGTAATTTTTCATATGGGTAAATATATTTCTGGTGAGTTGTGTCAAAATAAAGCACCAAAATCAACTTCTGTCACCGCAGCAAATCTTTTTTAAGTTGTATCAAAAGTTTTAAGCAGAATTTGGGGAATTTTGAAAAAAAAAATTTTGGGCCAATTTTGAAGGTCCGGGGCTTACGTAATTTTTCAAATGGGTAAATATATTTCTGGTGAGTTGTGTCAAAATTAAGCACCAAAATCAACTTCTGTCACCACAGCAAATCTTTTTTAAGTTGTACTAAAAGTTTTAAGCAGAATTTGGGGATTTTTGAAAAAAAAAAAATTGGGGCCGATTTTTAAGGTCCGGGGCTTACGTAATTTTTCATATGGGTAAATATATTTCTGGTGAGTTGTGTCAAAATTAAGCACCAAAATCAACTTCTGTCACTGCAGCAAATCTTTTTTAAGTTGTATCAAAAGTTTTAAGCAGAATTTGGGGAATTTTGAAAAAAAAAATTTTGGGCCGATTTTTAAGGTCCGGGGCTTACGTAATTTTTCATATGGGTAAATATATTTCTGGTGAGTTGTTTTAAAATTAAGCACCAAAATCAACTTCTGTCACTGCAGCAAATCTTTTTTAAGTTGTATCAAAATTTTTAAGCAGAATTTGGGGATTTTTTAAAAAAAATATATTTTGGCCGATTTTGAAGGTCTAGGGCTTACGGAATTTTTCATTTGGGTAAATATATTTCTGGTGAGTTGTGTCAAAATTAAGCACCAAAATCAACTTCTGTCACCACAGCAACTCTTTTTTAAGTTGTATCAAAAGTTTTAAGCAGAATTTGGGGATTTTTTTTAAAAAAAAATTTTTGGCTGATTTTTAAGGTCCGGGGCTTACATAATTTTTCATACAGGTAAATATATTTCTGGTGAGTTGTGTCAAAATTAAGCACCAAAATCAACTTCTGTCACCGCAGCACATCTTTTTTAAGTTGTATCAAAACTTTTAAGCAGAATTTGGGGATTTTTGAAAAAAAAAATTTTTGGTTGATTTTTAAGGTCCAGGGCTTACGTAATTTTTCATAGGGGTAAATATATTTCTGGTGAGTTGTGTCAAAATTAAGCACCAAAATCAACTTCTGTCAACACAGCAATTCATTTTTAAGTTGTACCTAAAGTTTTAAGCAGAATTTGGGGATTTTAGATAAATAACTTTTTTGGCCGATTGTTAAGGTCCGGGGCTTACGTAATTTTTCATATGGGTAAATATATTTCTGGTGAGTTGTGTCAAAATTAAGCACCAAAATCAACTTCTGTCACAACAGCAAATTTTTTTTAAGTTGTATCTAAAGTTTTAAGCAGAATTTGGGGATTTTTGAAAAAAAAAAAATTTGGGCCGATTGTTAAGGTCCGGGGCTTACGTAATTTTTCATATGGGTAAATATATTTCTGGTGAGTTGTGTCAAAATTAAGCACCAAAATCAACTTCTGTCACAACAGCAAATTTTTTTTAAGTTGTACCTAAAGTTTTAAGCAGAATTTGGGGATTTTTGAAAAAAAAAAAATTTGGGCCGATTTTTAAGGTCCGGGGCTTACGTAATTTTTCATATGGGTAAATATATTTCTGGTGAGTTGTGTCAAAATTAAGCACCAAAATCAACTTCTGTCACTGCAGCAAATCTTTTTTAAGTTGTATCAAAAGTTTTAAGCAGAATTTGGGGAATTTTGAAAAAAAATATTTTGGGCCGATTTTTAAGGTCCGGGGCTTATGTAATTTTTCATACAGGTAAATATATTTCTTGTGAGTTGTGTCAAAATTAAGCACCAAAATCAACTTCTGTCACCGCAGCACATCTTTTTTAAGTTGTATCAAAACTTTTAAGCAGAATTTGGGGATTTTTGAAAAAAAAAATTTTTGGTTGATTTTTAAGGTCCAGGGCTTACGTAATTTTTCAAAGGGGTAAATATATTTCTGGTGAGTTGTGTCAAAATTAAGCACCAAAATCAACTTCTGTCACCACAGCAATTCATTTTTAAGTTGTACCTAAAGTTTTAAGCAGAATTTGGGGATTTTAGATAAATAACTTTTTTGGCCGATTGTTAAGGTCCGGGGCTTACGTAATTTTTCATATGGGTAAATATATTTCTGGTGAGTTGTGTCAAAATTAAGCACCAAAATCAACTTCTGTCACAACAGCAAATTTTTTTTAAGTTGTACCTAAAGTTTTAAGCAGAATTTGGGGATTTTTGGAAAAAAAAAAATTTGGGCCGATTTTTAAGGTCCGGGGCTTACGTAATTTTTCATATGGGTAAATATATTTCTGGTGAGTTGTGTCAAAATTAAGCACCAAAATCAACTTCTGTCACTGCAGCAAATCTTTTTTAAGTTGTATCAAAAGTTTTAAGCAGAATTTGGGGAATTTTGAAAAAAAATATTTTGGGCCGATTTTTAAGGTCCAGGGCTTATGTAATTTTTCATACAGGTAAATATATTTCTTGTGAGTTGTGTCAAAATTAAGCACCAAAATCAACTTCTGTCACCGCATCAAATCTTTTTTAAGTTGTATCAAAAGTTTTAAGCAGAATTTGGCGATTTTTGAAAAAAAAAAATTTGGCCGATTTTTAAGGTCCGGGGCTTACGTAATTTTTCATATGGGTAAATATATTTCTGGTGAGTTGTTTTAAAATTAAGCAGCAAAATCAACTTCTGTCACTGCATCAAATCTTTTTTAAGTTGTATCAAACGTTTTAAGCAGAATTTGGGGATTTTTTAAAAAAAATATATTTTGGCCGATTTTGAAGGTCCTGGGCTTACGTAATTTTTCAATTGGGTAAATATATTTCTGGTGAGTTGTGTCAAAATTAAGCACCAAAACCAACTTCTGTCACCGCAGCAAATCTTTTTTAAGTTGTATCAAAAGTTTTAAGCAGAATTTGGGGAATTTTGAAAAAAAATATTTTGGGCCGATTTTTAAGGTCCGGGGCTTATGTAATTTTTCATACAGGTAAATATATTTCTTGTGAGTTGTGTCAAAATTAAGCACCAAAATCAACTTCTGTCACCGCAGCACATCTTTTTTAAGAGTATCAAAACTTTTAAGCAGAATTTGGGGATTTTTGAAAAAAAAAATTTTTGGTTGATTTTTAAGGTCCAGGGCTTATGTAATTTTTCATAGGGGTAAATATATTTCTGGTGAGTTGTGTCAAAATTAAGCACCAAAATCAACTTCTGTCACCACAGCAATTCATTTTTAAGTTGTACCTAAAGTTTTAAGCAGAATTTGGGGATTTTAGATAAATAACTTTTTTGGCCGATTGTTAAGGTCCGGGGCTTACGTAATTTTTCATATGGGTAAATATATTTCTGGTGAGTTGTGTCAAAATTAAGCACCAAAATCAACTTCTGTCACAACAGCAAATTTTTTTTAAGTTGTACCTAAAGTTTTAAGCAGAATTTGGGGATTTTTGAAAAAAAAAAAATTTGGGCCGATTGCTAAGGTCCGGGGCTTACGTAATTTTTCATATGGGTAAATATATTTCTGGTGAGTTGTGTCAAAATTAAGCACCAAAATCAACTTCTGTCACTGCAGCAAATCTTTTTTAAGTTGTATCAAAAGTTTTAAGCAGAATTTGGGGATTTTTTTAAAAAAAAACATTTTGGCCGATTTTGAAGGTCCGGGGCTTACGTAATTTTTCATATGGGTAAATATATTTCTGGTGAGTTGTGTCAAAATTAAGCACCAAAATCAACTTCTGTCACCGCAGCAAATCTTTTTTAAGTTGTATCAAAAGTTTTAAGCAGAATTTGGGGATTTTTGAAAAAAAAAATTTTGCCCGATTTTGAAGGTCCGGGGCTTACGTAATTTTTCATTTGGGTAAATATATTTCTGGTGAGTTATGTCAAAATTAAGCACCAAAATCAACTTCTGTCACCACAGCAACTCTTTTTTAAGTTGTATCAAAAGTTTTAAACAGAATTTGGGGATTTTTAAAAAAAAAAATTTTTTGGCTGATTTTTAAGGTCCGGGGCTTACATAATTTTTCATACAGGTAAATATATTTCTGGTGAGTTGTGTCAAAATTAAGCACCAAAATCAACTACTGTCACCGCAGCACATCTTTTTTAAGTTGTATCAAAACTTTTAAGCAGAATTTGGGGATTTTTGAAAAAAAAAATTTTTGGTCGATTTTTAAGGTCCAGGGCTTACGTAATTTTTAATAGGGGTAAATATATTTCTGGTGAGTTGTGTCAAAATTAAGCACCAAAATCAACTTCTGTCACCACAGCAATTCATTTTTAAGTTGTACCTAAAGTTTTAAGCAGAATTTGGGGATTTTAGATAAATAACTTTTTTGGCCGATTGTTAAGGTCCGGGGCTTACGTAATTTTTCATATGGATAAATATATTTCTGGTGAGTTGTGTCAAAATTAAACACCAAAATCAACTTCTGTCACAACAGCAAATTTTTTTTAAGTTGTACCTAAAGTTTTAAGCAGAATTTGGGGATTTTTGAAAAAAAAAAAATTTGGGCCGATTTTTAAGGTCCGGGGCTTACGTAATTTTTCATATGGGTAAATATATTTCTGGTGAGTTGTGTCAAAATTAAGCACCAAAATCAACTTCTGTCACTGCAGCAAATCTTTTTTAAGTTGTATCAAAAGTTTTAAGCAGAATTTGGGGAATTTTGAAAAAAAAAATTTTGGGCCGATTTTTAAGGTCCGGGGCTTACGTAATTTTTCATATGGGTAAATATATTTCTGGTGAGTTGTTTTAAAATTAAGCACCAAAATCAACTTCTGTCACTGCAGCAAATCTTTTTTAAGTTGTATCAAAATTTTTAAGCAGAATTTGGGGATTTTTTAAAAAAAATATATTTTGGCCGATTTTGAAGGTCTAGGGCTTACGGAATTTTTCATTTGGGTAAATATATTTCTGGTGAGTTGTGTCAAAATTAAGCACCAAAATCAACTTCTGTCACCACAGCAACTCTTTTTTAAGTTGTATCAAAAGTTTTAAGCAGAATTTGGGGATTTAAAAAAAAAAAAATTTTTGGCTGATTTTTAAGGTCCGGGGCTTACATAATTTTTCATACATGTAAATATATTTCTGGTGAGTTGTGTCAAAATTAAGCACCAAAATCAACTTCTGTCACCGCAGCACATCTTTTTTAAGTTGTATCAAAACTTTTAAGCAGAATTTGGGGATTTTTGAAAAAAAAAATTTTTGGTTGATTTTTAAGGTCCAGGGCTTACGTAATTTTTCAAAGGGGTAAATATATTTCTGGTGAGTTGTGTCAAAATTAAGCACCAAAATCAACTTCTGTCACCACAGCAATTCATTTTTAAGTTGTACCTAAAGTTTTAAGCAGAATTTGGGGATTTTAGATAAATAACTTTTTTGGCCGATTGTTAAGGTCCGGGGCTTACGTAATTTTTCATATGGGTAAATATATTTCTGGTGAGTTGTGTCAAAATTAAGCACCAAAATCAACTTCTGTCACAACAGCAAATTTTTTTTAAGTTGTACCTAAAGTTTTAAGCAGAATTTGGGGATTTTTGAAAAAAAAAAAATTTGGGCCGATTTTTAAGGTCCGGGGCTTACGTAATTTTTCATATGGGTAAATATATTTCTGGTGAGTTGTTTTAAAATTAAGCAGCAAAATCAACTTCTGTCACTGCATCAAATCTTTTTTAAGTTGTATCAAACGTTTTAAGCAGAATTTGGGGATTTTTTAAAAAAAATATATTTTGGCCGATTTTGAAGGTCCAGGGCTTACGTAATTTTTCATTTGGGTAAATATATTTCTGGTGAGTTGTGTCAAAATTAAGCACCAAAATCAACTTCTGTCACCGCAGCAAATCTTTTTTAAGTTGTATCAAAAGTTTTAAGCAGAATTTGGGGAATTTTGAAAAAAAAATTTGGGCCGATTTTTAAGGTCCGGGGCTTACGTAATTTTTCATATGGGTAAATATATTTCTGGTGAGTTGTTTTAAAATTAAGCAGCAAAATCAACTTCTGTCACTGCAGCAAATGTTTTTTAAGTTGTATCAAAAGTTTTAAGTAGAATTTGTGGATTTCTTTTAAAAAAAAATTTGCCCGATTTTGAAGGTCCGGGGCTTACGTAATTTTTCATATGGGTAAATATATTTCTGGTGAGTTGTGTCAAAATTAAGCACCAAAATCAACTTCTGTCACCACAGCAACTCTTTTTTAAGTTGTATCAAAAGTTTTAAGCAGAATTTGGGGATTTTTTTTTAAAAAAAAATTTTTGGCTGATTTTTAAGGTCCGGGGTTTACATAATTTTTCATACAGGTAAATATATTTCTGGTGAGTTGTGTCAAAATTAAGCACCAAAATCAACTTCTGTCACTGAATCAAATCTTTTTTAAGTTGTATCAAAAGTTTTAAGCAGAATTTGGGGAATTTTGAAAAAAAAAATTTTTGGCCAATATTTTAGGTCCAGGGCTTACGGAATTTTTCATATGGGTAAATATATTTCTGGTGCGTTGTGTCAAAATTAAGCACCAAAATCAACTTCTGTCACCGCAGCACATCTTTTATAAGTTGTACCTAAAGTTTTAAGCAGAATTTGGGGAATTTTGAAAAAAAAAATTTTGGGCCGATTTTTAAGGTTCGGGGCTTATGTAATTTTTCATACAGGTAAATATATTTCTGGTGAGTTGTGTCAAAATTAAGCACCAAAATCAACTTCTGTCACCGCATCAAATCTTTTTTAAGTTGTATCAAAAGTTTTAAGCAGAATTTGGCGATTTTTGAAAAAAAAAATTTTTGGCCGATTTTTAAGGTCCGGGGCTTACGTAATTTTACATATGGGTAAATATATTTCTGGTGAGTTGTTTCAAAATTAAGCACCAAAATCAACTTCTGTCACTGCAGCAAATCTTTTTTAAGTTGTATCAAAAGTTTTAAGCAGAATTTGGGGATTTTTTAAAAAAAATATTTTGCCCGATTTTGAAGGTCCGGGGCTTACGGAATTTTTCATATGGGTAAATATATTTCTGGTGAGTTGTGTCAAAATAAAGCACCAAAATCAACTTCTGTCACAGCAGCAAATCTTTTTTAAGTTGTATCAAAAGTTTTAAGCAGAATTTGGGGAATTTTGAAAAAAAAAATTTTTGGCCAATTTTTAAGGTCCGGGGCTTACGTAATTTTTCATATGGGTAAATATATTTCTGGTGAGTTGTGTCAAAATTAAGCACCAAAATCAACTTCTGTCACCACAACAAATCTTTTTTAAGTTGTACTAAAAGTTTTAAGCAGAATTTGGGGATTTTAAAAAAAAAAAATTTGGGGCCGATTTTTAAGGTCCGGGGCTTACGTAATTTTTCATAGGGGTAAATATATTTCTGGTGAGTTGTGTCAAAATTAAGCACCAAAATCAACTTCTGTCACCGCAGCAAATCTTTTTTAAGTTGTACCTAAAGTTTTAAGCAGAATTTGGGGATTTTAGATAAATAAAATTTTTGGCCGATTGTTAAGGTCCGGGGCTTACGTAATTTTTCATAGGGGTAAATATATTTCTGGTGAGTTGTGTCAAAATTAAGCACCAAAATCAACTTCTGTCACAACAGCAAATTTTTTTTAAGTTGTACATAAAGTTTTAAGCAGAATTTGGGGATTTTTGAAAAAAAAAAATTTGGGACGATTTTTAAGGTCCGGGGCTTACGTAATTTTTCATATGGGTAAATATATTTCTGGTGAGTTGTGTCAAAATTAAGCACCAAAATCAACTTCTGTCACTGCATCAAATCTTTTTTAAGTTGTATCAAAAGTTTTAAACAGAATTTGGGGATTTTTTAAAAAAAATATATTTTGGCCGATTGTTAAGGTCCGGGGCTTACATAATTTTTCATACAGGTAAATATATTTCTGGTGAGTTGTGTCAAAATTAAGCACCAAAATCAACTTCTGTCACCGCATCAAATCTTTTTTAAGTTGTATCAAAAGTTTTAAGCAGAATTTGGCGATTTGTGAAAAAAAAAATTTTGGGACCGATTTTTAAGGTCCAGGGCTTACGTAATTTTACATATGGGTAAATATATTTCTGGTGAGTTGTTTCAAAATTAAGCACCAAAATCAACTTCTGTCACTGCAGCAAATCTTTTTTAAGTTGTATCAAAAGTTTTAAGCAGAATTTGGGGATTTTTTTTAAAAAAATATATTTTGGCCGATTTTGAAGGTCCAGGGCTTACGTAATTTTTCATTTGGGTAAATATATTTCTGGTGAGTTGTGTCAAAATTAAGCAACAAAATCAACTTCTGTCACCGCAGCAAATCTTTTTTAAGTTGTATCAAAAGTTTTAAGCAGAATTTGGGGAATTTTGAAAAAAAAAATTTTGGCCGATTTTTAAGGTCCGGGGCTTACGAAATTTTTCATATGGGTAAATATATTTCTGGTGAGTTGTGTCAAAATTAAGCACCAAAATCAACTTCTGTCACCGCAGCACATCTTTTTTAAGTTGTATCAAAACTTTTAAGCAGAATTTGGGGATTTTTGAAAAAAAATATTTTTGGTTGATTTTTAAGGTCCAGGGCTTACGTAATTTTTCATAGGGGTAAATATATTTCTGGTGAGTTGTGTCAAAATTAAGCACCAAAATCAACTTCTGTCACCACAGCAATTCATTTTTAAGTTGTACCTAAAGTTTTAAGCAGAATTTGGGGATTTTAGATAAATAACTTTTTTGGCCGATTGTTAAGGTCCGGGGCTTACGTAATTTTTCATATGGGTAAATATATTTCTGGTGAGTTGTGTCAAAATTAAGCACCAAAATCAACTTCTGTCACAACAGCAAATTTTTTTTAAGTTGTATCTAAAGTTTTAAGCAGAATTTGGGGATTTTTGAAAAAAAAAAAATTGGGGCCGATTGTTAAGGTCCGGGGCTTACGTAATTTTTCATATGGGTAAATATATTTCTGGTGAGTTGTGTCAAAATTAAGCACCAAAATCAACTTCTGTCACAACAGCAAATTTTTTTTAAGTTGTACCTAAAGTTTTAAGTATAATTTGGGGATTTTTGAAAAAAAAAAAATTTGGGCCGATTTTTAAGGTCCGGGGCTTACGTAATTTTTCATATGGGTAAATATATTTCTGGTGAGTTGTGTCAAAATTAAGCACCAAAATCAACTTCTGTCACTGCAGCAAATCTTTTTTAAGTTGTATCAAAAGTTTTAAGCAGAATTTGGGGAATTTTGAAAAAAAATATTTTGGGCCGATTTTTAAGGTCCGGGGCTTATGTAATTTTTCATACAGGTAAATATATTTCTTGTGAGTTGTGTCAAAATTAAGCACCAAAATCAACTTCTGTCACCGCATCAAATCTTTTTTAAGTTGTATCAAAAGTTTTAAGCAGAATTTGGCGATTTTTGAAAAAAAAAAATTTTGGCCGATTTTTAAGGTCCGGGGCTTACGTAATTTTTCATATGGGTAAATATATTTCTGGTGAGTTGTTTTAAAATTAAGCAGCAAAATCAACTTCTGTCACTGCAGCAAATCTTTTTTAAGTTGTATCAAACGTTTTAAGCAGATTTTGGGGATTTTTTAAAAAAAATATATTTTGGCCGATTTTGAAGGTCCAGGGCTTATGTAATTTTTCATTTGGGTAAATATATTTCTGGTGAGTTGTGTCAAAATTAAGCACCAAAATCAACTTCTGTCACCGCAGCAAATCTTTTTTAAGTTGTATCAAAAGTTTTAAGCAGAACTTGGGGATTTTTGAAAAAAAAAATTTTGCCCGATTTTGAAGGTCAGGGGCTTACGGAATTTTTCATATGGGTAAATATATTTCTGGTGAGTTGTGTCAAAATTAAGCACCAAAATCAACTTCTGTCACCACAGCAACTCTTTTTTAAGTTGTATCAAAAGTTTTAAGCAGAATTTGGGGATTTTTAAAAAAAAAAAATTTTTGGCTGATTTTTAAGGTCCGGGGCTTACATAATTTTTCATACAGGTAAATATATTTCTGGTGAGTTGTGTCAAAATTAAGCACCAAAATCAACTTCTGTC
Source organism: Taudactylus pleione (assembly GCA_031769625.1). NCBI lineage: Eukaryota > Metazoa > Chordata > Amphibia > Anura > Myobatrachidae > Taudactylus > Taudactylus pleione. Next base: position 70,656 of record JAUIMM010002815.1, on the reverse strand, counting down.
ACTGAATCAAATCTTTTTTAAGTTGTATCAAAAGTTTTAAGCAGAATTTGGGGAATTTTGAAAAAAAAAATTTTTGGCCAATATTTTAGGTCCAGGGCTTACGTAATTTTTCATATGAGTAAATATATTTCTGGTGAGTTGTGTCAAAATTAAGCTCCAAAATCAACTTCTGTCACTGCAGCAAATCTTTTTTAAGTTCTATCAAAAGTTTTAAGCAGAATTTGGGGATTTTTTAAAATAAAAAACATTTTGGCTGATTTTGAAGGTCCGGGGCTTACGTAATTTTTCATATGGGTAAATATATTTCTGGTGAGTTGTGTCAAAATTAAGCACCAAAATCAACTTCTGTCACCGCAGCAAATCTTTTTTAAGTTGTATCAAAAGTTTTAAGCAGAATTTGGGGATTTTTGAAAAAAAATTTTGCCCGATTTTGAAGGTCCGGGGCTTACGGAATTTTTCATTTGGGTAAATATATTTCTGGTGAGTTGTGTCAAAATTAAGCACCAAAATCAACTTCTGTCACCACAGCAACTCTTTTTTAAGTTGTATCAAAAGTTTTAAACAGAATTTGGGGATTTTTTTTTTTTAAAATTTTTGGCCGATTTTTAAGGTCCGGGGCTTATGTAATTTTTCATACAGGTAAATATATTTCTGGTGAGTTGTGTCAAAATAAAGCACCAAAATCAACTTCTGTCACCGCAGCAAATTTTTTTTAAGTTGTACCTAAAGTTTTAAGCAGAATTTGGGGATTTTTGAAAAAAAAAAATTTGGGCCGATTTTTAAGGTCCGGGGCTTACGTAATTTTTCATATGGGTAAATATATTTCTGGTGAGTTGTGTCAAAATTAAGCACCAAAATCAACTTCTGTCACTGCAGCAAATCTTTTTTAAGTTGTATCAAAAGTTTTAAGCAGAATTTGGGGAATTTTGAAAAAAAATATTTTGGGCCGATTTTTAAGGTCCGGGGCTTATGTAATTTTTCATACAGGTAAATATATTTCTTGTGAGTTGTGTCAAAATTAAGCACCAAAATCAACTTCTGTCACCGCATCAAATCTTTTTTAAGTTGTATCAAAAGTTTTAAGCAGAATTTGGCGATTTTTGAAAAAAAAAAATTTTGGCCGATTTTTAAGGTCCGGGGCTTACGTAATTTTTCATATGGGTAAATATATTTCTGGTGAGTTGTTTTAAAATTAAGCAGCAAAATCAACTTCTGTCACTGCAGCAAATCTTTTTTAAGTTGTATCAAACGTTTTAAGCAGATTTTGGGGATTTTTTAAAAAAAATATATTTTGGCCGATTTTGAAGGTCCAGGGCTTATGTAATTTTTCATTTGGGTAAATATATTTCTGGTGAGTTGTGTCAAAATTAAGCACCAAAATCAACTTCTGTCACCGCAGCAAATCTTTTTTAAGTTGTATCAAAAGTTTTAAGCAGAATTTGGGGATTTTTGAAAAAAAAAATTTTGCCCGATTTTGAAGGTCAGGGGCTTACGGAATTTTTCATATGGGTAAATATATTTCTGGTGAGTTGTGTCAAAATTAAGCACCAAAATCAACTTCTGTCACCACAGCAACTCTTTTTTAAGTTGTATCAAAAGTTTTAAGCAGAATTTGGGGATTTTTTAAAAAAAAAAATTTTTGGCTGATTTTTAAGGTCCGGGGCTTACATAATTTTTCATACAGGTAAATATATTTCTGGTGAGTTGTGTCAAAATTAAGCACCAAAATCAACTTCTGTCACTGAATCAAATCTTTTTTAAGTTGTATCAAAAGTTTTAAGCAGAATTTGGGGAATTTTGAAAAAAAAAATTTTTGGCCAATATTTTAGGTCCAGGGCTTACGTAATTTTTCATATGAGTAAATATATTTCTGGTGAGTTGTGTCAAAATTAAGCTCCAAAATCAACTTCTGTCACTGCAGCAAATCTTTTTTAAGTTCTATCAAAAGTTTTAAGCAGAATTTGGGGATTTTTTAAAATAAAAAACATTTTGGCTGATTTTGAAGGTCCGGGGCTTACGTAATTTTTCATATGGGTAAATATATTTCTGGTGAGTTGTGTCAAAATTAAGCACCAAAATCAACTTCTGTCACCGCAGCAAATCTTTTTTAAGTTGTATCAAAAGTTTTAAGCAGAATTTGGGGATTTTTGAAAAAAAATTTTGCCCGATTTTGAAGGTCCGGGGCTTACGGAATTTTTCATTTGGGTAAATATATTTCTGGTGAGTTGTGTCAAAATTAAGCACCAAAATCAACTTCTGTCACCACAGCAACTCTTTTTTAAGTTGTATCAAAAGTTTTAAACAGAATTTGGGGATTTTTTTTTTTTTAAATTTTTGGCCGATTTTTAAGGTCCGGGGCTTATGTAATTTTTCATACAGGTAAATATATTTCTGGTGAGTTGTGTCAAAATAAAGCACCAAAATCAACTTCTGTCACCGCAGCAAATTTTTTTTAAGTTGTACCTAAAGTTTTAAGCAGAATTTGGGGATTTTTGAAAAAAAAAAATTTGGGCCGATTTTTAAGGTCCGGGGCTTACGTAATTTTTCATATGGGTAAATATATTTCTGGTGAGTTGTTTCAAAATTAAGCACCACAATCAACTTGTGTCACTGCAGCAAATCTTTTTTAAGTTGTATCAAAAGTTTTAAGCAGAATTTGGGGATTTTAAAAAAAAAAATCATTTTGGCCGATTTTGAAGGTCCGGGGCTTATGGAATTTTTCATTTGGGTAAATATATTTCTGGTGAGTTGTGTCAAAATTAAGCACCAAAATCAACTTCTGTCACCACAGCAACTCTTTTTTAAGTTGTATCAAAAGTTTTAAGTAGAATTTGGGGATTTTTTTTAAAAAAAATTTTGCCCGATTTTGAAGGTCCGGGGCTTACGGAATTTTTCATATGGGTAAATATATTTCTGGTGAGTTGTGTCAAAATAAAGCACCAAAATCAACTTCTGTCACCGCAGCAAATCTTTTTTAAGTTGTATCAAAAGTTTTAAGCAGAATTTGGGGAATTTTGAAAAAAAAAATTTTTGGCCAATTTTTAAGGTCCGGGGCTTACGTAATTTTTCATATGGGTAAATATATTTCTGGTGAGTTGTGTCAAAATTAAGCACCAAAATCAACTTCTGTCACCATAACAAATCTTTTTTAAGTTGTACTAAAAGTTTTAAGCAGAATTTGTGGATTTTTTGAAAAATAAATTTTGGGCCGATTTTTAAGGTCCGGGGCTTACATAATTTTTCATATGGGTAAATATATTTCTGGTGAGTTGTGTTAAAATTAAGCACCAAAATCAACTTCTGTCACCGCAGCACATCTTTTTTAAGTTGTATCAAAAGTTTTAAGCAGAATTTGGGGATTTTTGAAAAAAAAAATTTTGGGCTGATTTTGAAGGTCCGGGGCTTACGTAATTTTTCAAATGGGTAAATATATTTCTGGTGAGTTGTGTCAAAATTAAGCACCAAAATCAACTTCTGTCACCACAGCAAATCTTTTTTAAGTTGTACTAAAAGTTTTAAGCAGAATTTGGGGATTTTTGAAAAAAAAAAATTTTGGCCGATTTTTAAGGTCCGGGGCTTACGTAATTTTTCATACGGGTAAATATATTTCTGGTGAGTTGTGTCAAAATTAAGCACCAAAATCAACTTCTGTCACTGCAGCAAATATTTTTTAAGTTGTATCAAAAGTTTTAAGCAGAATTTGGGGAATTTTGAAAAAAAAAATTTTTGCCGATTTTTAAGGTCCGGGGCTTACGTAATTTTTCATATGGGTAAATATATTTCTGGTGAGTTGTGTCAAAATTAAGCACCAAAATCAACTTCTGTCACCGCAGCACATCTTTTTTAAATTGTATCAAAAGTTTTAAGCAGAATTTGGGGATTTTTGAAAAAAAAAATTTTGGGCCGATTTTGAAGGTCCGGGGCTTACGTAATTTTTTAAATGGGTAAATATATTTCTGGTGAGTTGTGTCAAAATTAAGCACCAAAATCAACTTCTGTCACCACAGCAAATCTTTTCTAAGTTGTACTAAAAGTTTTAAGCAGAATTTGGGGATTTTTGAAAAAAACAAATTTTGGCCGATTTTTAAGGTCCGGGGATTACGTAATTTTTCATACGGGTAAATATATTTCTGGTGAGTTGTGTCAAAATTAAGCACCAAAATCAACTTCTGTCACCACAGGAAATCTTTTTTAAGTTGTACCAAAAGTTTTAAGCAGAATTTGGGGATTTTTGAAAAAAAAACATTTTGGCCGATTTTTAAGGTCCGGGGCTTACGTAATTTTTCATACGGGTAAATATATTTCTGGTGAGTTGTGTCAAAATTAAGCACCAAAATCAACTTCTGTCACTGCAGCAAATATTTTTTAAGTTGTATCAAAAGTTTTAAGCAGAATTTGGGGAATTTTGAAAAAATAAATTTTGGCCGATTTTTAAGGTCCGGGGCTTACGTAATTTTTCATATGGGTAAATATATTTCTGGTGAGTTGTGTCAAAATTAAGCACCAAAATCAACTTCTGTCACTGCAGCAAATCTTTTTTAAGTTGTATCAAAAGTTTTAAGCAGAATTTGGGGATTTTAAAAAAAAAAAAACATTTTGGCCGATTTTGAAGGTCCGGGGCTTACGTAATTTTTCATATGGGTAAATATATTTCTGGTGAGTTGTGTCAAAATTAAGCACCAAAATCAACTTCTGTCACCGCAGCAAATCTTTTTTAAGTTGTATCAAAAGTTTTAAGCAGAATTTGGGGATTTTTGAAAAAAAAAATTTTGCCCGATTTTGAAGGTCCAGGGCTTACGTAATTTTTCATAGGGGTAAATATATTTCTGGTGAGTTGTGTCAAAATTAAGCACCAAAATCAACTTCTGTCACCACAGCAATTCATTTTTAAGTTGTACCTAAAGTTTTAAGCAGAATTTGGGGATTTTAGATAAATAACTTTTTTGGCCGATTGTTAAGGTCCGGGGCTTACGTAATTTTTCATATGGGTAAATATATTTCTGGTGAGTTGTGTCAAAATTAAGCACCAAAATCAACTTCTGTCACAACAGCAAATTTTTTTTAAGTTGTATCTAAAGTTTTAAGCAGAATTTGGGGATTTTTGAAAAAAAAAAAATTTGGGCCGATTGTTAAGGTCCGGGGCTTACGTAATTTTTCATATGGGTAAATATATTTCTGGTGAGTTGTGTCAAAATGAAGCACCAAAATCAACTTCTGTCACCACAGGAAATCTTTTTTAAGTTGTACCAAAAGTTTTAAGCAGAATTTGGGGATTTTTGAAAAAAAAAAAATTGGGGCCGATTTTTAAGGTCCGGGGCTTACGTAATTTCTCATACGGGTAAATATATTTCTGGTGAGTTGTGTCAAAATTAAGCACCAAAATCAACTTCTGTCACCACAGCAATTCTTTTGTTTGTTGTACCTAAAGTTTTAAGCAGAATTTGAGGATTTTTGAAAAAAAAAAAATTTTGGCCGATTTTTAAGGTCATGGGCTTATGTAATTTTTCATATGGTTAAATATATTTCTGGTGAGTTGTGTCAAAATTAAGCACCAAAATCAACTTCTGTCACCGCAGCAAATCTTTTTTAAGTTGTATCAAAAGTTTTAAGCAGAATTTGGGGATTTTTGAAAAAAACATTTTTAGCCCGATTTTGAAGGTCCGGGGCGTACGTAATTTTTCATACGGGTAAATATATTTCTGGTGAGTTGTGTCAAAATTAAGCACCAAAATCAACTTCTGTCACCGCAGCACATCTTTTTTAAGTTATACCTAAAGTTTTAAGCAGAATTTGGGGATTTTTGAAAAAAAAAATTTTGCCCGATTTTTAAGGTCCGGGGCTTATGTAATTTTTCATATGGATAAATATATTTCTGGTGAGTTGTGTCAAAATTAAGCACCAAAATCAACTTCTGTCACCACAGCAACTCTTTTTTAAGTTGTATCAAAAGTTTTAAGCAGAATTTGGGGATTTTTGAAAAAAAAAATTTTTGGCCCGATTTTTAAGGTCCGGGGCTTACGTAATTTTTCATACGGGTAAATATATTTCTGGTGAGTTGTGTCAAAATTAAGTTCCAAAATCAACTTCTGTTACCGCAGCAAATCTTTTTTAAGTTGTACCTAAAGTTTTAAGCAGAATTTGGGGATTTTTGAAAAATAAAATTTTTGGCCGATTGTTAAGGTCCGGGGCTTATGTAATTTTTCATAAGGGTAAATATATTTCTGGTGAGTTGTGTCAAAATTAAGCACCAAAATCAACTTCTGTCACCGCAGCAAATCTTTTTTAAGTTGTATCAAAAGTTTTAAGCAGAATTTGGGGATTTTTGAAAAAACATTTTTAGCCCAATTTTGAAGGTCCGGGGCGTACGTAATTTTTCATAAGGGTAAATATATTTCTGGTGAGTTGTGTCAAAATTAAGCACCAAAATCAACTTCTGTCACCAAAGCAAAACTTTTTTAAGTTGTACCAAAAGTTTTAAGCAGAATTTGTGGATTTTTGAAAAAAAAAAATTAGGGCCGATTTTTAAGGTCCGGGGCTTACGTAATTTCTCATACGGGTAAATATATTTCTGGTGAGTTGTGTCAAAATTAAGCACCAAAATCAAATTCTGTCACCACAGCAATTCTTTTTTAAGTTGTACCTAAAGTTTTAAGCAGAATTTGGGGATTTTAGAAAAATAAAATTTTTGGCCGATTGTTAAGGTCCGGGGCTTATGTAATTTTTCATAAGGGTAAATATATTTCTGGTGAGTTGTGTCAAAATTAAGCACCAAAATCAACTTCTGTCACCGCAGCAAATCTTTTTTAAGTTGTATCAAAAGTTTTAAGCAGAATTTGGGGATTTTTGAAAAAACATTTTTAGCCCGATTTTGAAGGTCCGGGGCTTACGTAATTTTTCATATGGGTAAATATATTTCTGGTGAGTTGTGTCAAAATTAAGCACCAAAATCAACTTCTGTCACCACAGCAAATCTTTTTTAAGTTGTATCAAAAGTTTTAAGCAGAATTTGGGGAATTTTGAAAAAAAAAATTTTTGGCCAATTTTTAAGGTCCGGGGCTTACGTAATTTTTCATATGGGTAAATATATTTCTGGTGAGTTGTGTCAAAATAAAGCACCAAAATCAACTTCTGTCACCACAGCAAATCTTTTTTAAGTTGTACTAAAAGTTTTAAGCAGAATTTGGGGATTTTTGACAAAAAAAAATTTTTGGCCGATTTTTAAGGTCCGGGGCTTACGTAATTTTTCATACGGGTAAATATATTTCTGGTGAGTTGTGTCAAAATTAAGCACCAAAATCAACTTCTGTCACCACAGCAATTCTTTTTTAAGTTGTACCTAAAGTTTTAAGCAGAATTTGGGGATTTTAGAAAAATAAAATTTTTGGCCGATTGTTAAGGTCCGGGGCTTATGTAATTTTTCATAAGGGTAAATATATTTCTGGTGAGTTGTGTCAAAATTAAGCACCAAAATCAACTTCTGTCACCGCAGCAAATCTTTTTTAAGTTGTATCAAAAGTTTTAAGCAGAATTTGGGGATTTATGAAAAAACATTTTTAGCCCGATTTTGAAGGTCCGGGGCTTACGTAATTTTTCATATGGGTAAATATATTTCTGGTGAGTTGTGTCAAAATTAAGCACCAAAATCAACTTCTGTCACCGCAGCACATATTTTTAAGTTGTACCTAAAGTTTTAAGCAGAATTTGGGGATTTTTGAAAAAAAAAATTTTGGTCGATTTTTAAGGTCCGGGGCTTATGTAATTTTTCATATGGATAAATATATTTCTGGTGAGTTGTGTCAAAATTAAGCACCAAAATCAACTTCTGTCACCACAGCAACTCTTTTGTAAGTTGTATCAAAAGTTTTAAGCAGAATTTGGGGATTTTTGCAAAAAAAAAATTTTTGGCCCGATTTTTAAGGTCCGGGGCTTACGTAATTTTTCATACGGGTAAATATATTTCTGGTGAGTTGTGTCAAAATTAAGTTCCAAAATCAACTTCTGTCACCGCAGCAAATCTTTTTTAAGTTGTACCTAAAGTTTTAAGCAGAATTAGGGGATTTTTGAAAAATACAATTTTTGGCCGATTTTTAAGGTCCGGGGCTTACGTAATTTTTCATAGGGGTAAATATATTTCTGGTGAGTTGTGTCAAAATTAAGCACCAAAATCAGCTTCTGTCACCACAGCAATTCTTTTGTTTGTTGTACCTAAAGTTTTAAGCAGAATTTGGGGATTTTTGAAAAAAAAAAAAATTTGGCCGATTTTTAAGGTCCAGGGTTTACGTAATTTTTCATATGGTAAATATATTTCTGGTGAGTTGTGTCAAAATTAAGCACCAAAATCAACTTCTGTCACCACAGCAATTCTTTTTTAAGTTGTACCTAAAGTTTTAAGCAGAATTTGGGGATTTTAGAAAAATAAAATTTTTGGCCCGATTTTGAAGGTCCGGGGCTTACGTAATTTTTCATACGGGTAAATATATTTCTGGTGAGTTGTGTCAAAATTAAGTTCCAAAATCAACTTCTGTCACCGCAGCAAATCTTTTTTAAGTTGTACCAAAAGTTTTAAGCAGAATTTGGGGATTTTTGAAAAATAAAATTTGTGGCCGATTTTTAAGGTCCGGGGCTTACGTAATTTTTCATAGGGGTAAATATATTTCTGGTGAGTTGTGTCAAAATTAAGCACCAAAATCAACTTCTGTCACCACAGCAATTTTTTTGTTTGTTGTACCTGAAGTTTTAAGCAGAATTTGGGGATTTTTGAAAAAAAAAAAATTTTGGCCGATTTTTAAGGTCCAGGGCTTACGTAATTTTTCATATGGTTAAATATATTTCTGGTGAGTTGTGTCAAAATTAAGCACCAAAATCAACTTCTGTCACCGCAGCAAATCTTTTTTAAGTTGTATCAAAAGTTTTAAGCAGAATTTGGGGATTTTTGAAAAAACATTTGTAGCCCGATTTTGAAGGTCCGGGGCGTACGTAATTTTTCATACGGGTAAATATATTTCTGGTGAGTTGTGTCAAAATTAAGCACCAAAATCAACTTCTGTCACCGCAGCACATCTTTTTTAAGTTATACCTAAAGTTTTAAGCAGAATTTGGGGATTTTTGAAAAAAAAAATTTTGGCCGATTTTTAAGGTCCGGGGCTTATGTAATTTTTCATATGGATAAATATATTTCTGGTGAGTTGTGTCAAAATTAAGCACCAAAATCAACTTCTGTCACCACAGCAACTCTTTTTTAAGTTGTATCAAAAGTTTTAAGCAGAATTTGGGGATTTTTGAAAAAAAATTTTGGCCGATTTTTAAGGTCCGGGGCTTACGTAATTTTTCATACGGGTAAATATATTTCTGGTGAGTTGTGTCAAAATTAAGCACCAAAATCAACTTCTGTCACCACAGGAAATCTTTTTTAAGTTGTACCAAAAGTTTTAAGCAGAATTTGGGGATTTTTGAAAAAATAAAAATTTGGGCCGATTTTTAAGGTCCGGGGCTTACGTAATTTTTCATACGGGTAAATATATTTCTGGTGAGTTGTGTCAAAATTAAGTTCCAAAATCAACTTCTGTCACCGCAGCAAATCTTTTTTAAGTTGTACCAAAAGTTTTAAGCAGAATTTGGGGATTTTTGAAAAATAAAATTTTTGGCCGATTTTTAAGGTCCGGGGCTTACGTAATTTTTCATAGGGGTAAATATATTTCTGGTGAGTTGTGTCAAAATTAAGCACCAAAATCAACTTCTGTCACCACAGCAATTCTTTTGTTTGTTGTACCTAAAGTTTTAAGCAGAATTTGGGGATTTTTGAAAAAAAAAAATTTTGGCCGATTTTTAAGGTCCAGGGCTTACGTAATTTTTCATATGGTTAAATATATTTCTGGTGAGTTGTGTCAAAATTAAGCACCAAAATCAACTTCTGTCACCACAGCAATTCTTTTTTAAGTTGTACCTAAAGTTTTAAGCAGAATTTGGGGATTTTAGAAAAATAAAATTTTTGGCCGATTGTTAAGTTCCGGGGCTTATGTAATTTTTCATAAGGGTAAATATATTTCTGGTGAGTTGTGTCAAAATTAAGCACCAAAATCAACTTCTGTCACCGCAGCAAATCTTTTTTAAGTTGTATCAAAAGTTTTAAGCAGAATTTGGGGATTTTTGAAAAAACATTTGTAGCCTGATTTTGAAGGTCCGGGGCGTACTTAATTTTTCATACGGGTAAATATATTTCTGGTGAGTTGTGTCAAAATTAAGCACCAAAATCAACTTCTGTCACCGCAGCACATCTTTTTTAAGTTATACCTAAAGTTTTAAGCAGAATTTGGGGATTTTTGAAAAAAAAAATTTTGGCCGATTTTTAAGGTCCGGGGCTTATGTAATTTTTCATATGGATAAATATATTTCTGGTGAGTTGTGTCAAAATTAAGCACCAAAATCAACTTCTGTCACCACAGCAACTCTTTTTTAAGTTGTATCAAAAGTTTTAAGCAGAATTTGGGGATTTTTGAAAAAAAATTTTGGCCGATTTTTAAGGTCCGGGGCTTACGTAATTTTTCATACGGGTAAATATATTTCTGGTGAGTTGTGTCAAAATTAAGCACCAAAATCAACTTCTGTCACCACAGGAAATCTTTTTTAAGTTGTACCAAAAGTTTTAAGCAGAATTTGGGGATTTTTGAAAAAATAAAAATTTGGGCCGATTTTTAAGGTCCGGGGCTTACGTAATTTTTCATACGGGTAAATATATTTCTGGTGAGTTGTGTCAAAATTAAGCACCAAAATCAACTTCTGTCACCACAACAAATCTTTTTTAAGTTGTAGTAAAAGTTTTAAGCAGAATTTGGGGATTTTTGAAAAAAAAAATTTTTGGCCGATTTTGAAGGTCCGGGGCTTACGTAATTTTTCATACGGGTAAATATATTTCTGGTGAGTTGTGTCAAAATTAAGCACCAAAATCAACTTCTCTCACCACAGCAAATCTTTTTTAAGTTGTATCAAAAGTTTTAAGCAGAATTTGGGGATTTTTGAAAAATAAAATTTTAGGCTGAATTTTAAGGTCCGGGGCTTACGTAATTTTTCATATGGGTAAATATATTTCTGGTGAGTTGTGTCAAAATGAAGCACCAAAATCAACTTCTGTCACCACAGGAAATCTTTTTTAAGTTGTACCAAAAGTTTTAAGCAGAATTTGGGGATTTTTGAAAAAAAAAATTTTTGGCCGATTTTGAAGGTCCGGGGCTTACGTAATTTTTCATACGGGTAAATATATTTCTGGTGAGTTGTGTCAAAATTAAGCACCAAAATCAACTTCTCTCACCACAGCAAATCTTTTTTAAGTTGTATCAAAAGTTTTAAGCAGAATTTGGGGAATTTTGAAAAAATAAATTTTTGGCCAATTTTTAAGGTCCGGGGCTTACGTAATTTTTCATACGGGTAAATATATTTCTGGTGAGTTGTGTCAAAATTAAGCACCAAAATCAACTTCTGTCACAGCAGCACATCTTTTTTACGTTGTATCAAAAGTTTTAAGCAGAATTTGGGGATTTTTGAAAAAAAAAATTTTTAGCCCGATTTTGAAGGTCCGGGGCTTACATAATTTTTCATATGGGTAAATATATTTCTGGTGAGTTGTGTCAAAATTAAGCACCAAAATCAACTTCTGTCACCACAGCAACTCTTTTTTAAGTTGTATCAAAAGTTTTAAGCAGAATTTGGGGATTTTTGAAAAAAAAAAATTTTTGGACCAATTTTTAAGGTCCGGGGCTTACGTAATTTTTCATACGGGTAAATATATTTCTGGTGAGTTGTGTCAAAATTAAGTTCCAAAATCAACTTCTGTCACCGCAGCAAATCTTTTTTAAGTTGTACCTAAAGTTTTAAGCAGAATTTGGGGATTTTTGAAAAATAAAATTTTTGGCCAATTTTTAAGGTCCGGGGCTTACGTAATTTTTCATAGGGGTAAATATATTTCTGGTGAGTTGTGTCAAAATTAAGCACCAAAATCAACTTCTGTCACCACAGCAATTCTTTTGTTTGTTGTACCTAAAGTTTTAAGCAGAATTTGAGGATTTTTGAAAAAAAAAAAAATTTTGGCCGATTTTTAAGGTCATGGGCTTATGTAATTTTTCATATGGTTAAATATATTTCTGGTGAGTTGTGTCAAAATTAAGCACCAAAATCAACTTCTGTCACCGCAGCAAATCTTTTTTAAGTTGTATCAAAAGTTTTAAGCAGAATTTGGGGATTTTTGAAAAAAAAATTTTTGGCCGATTTTTAAGGTCCGGGGCTTATGTAATTTTTCATATGGATAAATATATTTCTGGTGAGTTGTGTCAAAATTAAGCACCAAAATCAACTTCTGTCACCACAGCAACTCTTTTTTAAGTTGTATCAAAAGTTTTAAGCAGAATTTGGGGATTTTTGAAAAAAAAAATTTTTGGCCCGATTTTTAAGGTCCGGGGCTTACGTAATTTTTCATAGGGGTAAATATATTTCTGGTGAGTTGTGTCAAAATTAAGCACCAAAATCAACTTCTGTTACCACAGCAATTCTTTTGTTTGTTGTACCTAAAGTTTTAAGCAGAATTTGGGGATTTTTGAAAAAAAAAAAATTTTGGCCGATTTCTAAGGTCCAGGGCTTACGTAATTTTTCATATGGTTAAATATATTTCTGGTGAGTTGTGTCAAAATTAAGCACCAAAATCAACTTCTGTCACCACAGCAATTCTTTTTTAAGTTGTACCTAAAGTTTTAAGCAGAATTTGGGGATTTTAGAAAAATAAAATTTTTGGCCGATTGTTAAGGTCCGGGGCTTATGTAATTTTTCATAAGGGTAAATATATTTCTGGTGAGTTGTGTCAAAATTAAGCACCAAAATCAACTTCTGTCACCGCAGCAAATCTTTTTTAAGTTGTATCAAAAGTTTTAAGCAGAATTTGGGGATTTTTGAAAAAACATTTTTAGCCCGATTTTGAAGGTCCGGGGCGTACGTAATTTTTCATACGGGTAAATATATTTCTGGTGAGTTGTGTCAAAATTAAGCACCAAAATCAACTTCTGTCACCGCAGCACATCTTTTTTAAGTTATACCTAAAGTTTTAAGCAGAATTTGGGGATTTTTGAAAAAAAAATTTTTGCCCGATTTTTAAGGTCCGGGGCTTATGTAATTTTTCATATGGATAAATATATTTCTGGTGAGTTGTGTCAAAATTAAGCACCAAAATCAACTTGTGTCACCACAGCAACTCTTTTTTAAGTTGTATCAAAAGTTTTAAGCAGAATTTGGGAATTTTTGAAAAAAAAATTTTTGGCCCGATTTTTAAGGTCCGGGGCTTACGTAATTTTTCATACGGGTAAATATATTTCTGGTGAGTTGTGTCAAAATTAAGTTCCAAAATCAACTTCTGTCACCGCAGCAAATCTTTTTTAAGTTGTACCTAAAGTTTTAAGCAGAATTTGGGGATTTTTGAAAAATAAAATTTTTGGCCGATTGTTAAGGTCCGGGGCTTATGTAATTTTTCATAAGGGTAAATATATTTCTGGTGAGTTGTGTCAAAATTAAGCACCAAAATCAACTTCTGTCACCGCAGCAAATCTTTTTTAAGTTGTATCAAAAGTTTTAAGCAGAATTTGGGGATTTTTGAAAAAACATTTTTAGCCCGATTTTGAAGGTCCGGGGCGTACGTAATTTTTCATACGGGTAAATATATTTCTGGTGAGTTGTGTCAAAATTAAGCACCAAAATCAACTTCTGTCACCAAAGCAAATCTTTTTTAAGTTGTACCAAAAGTTTTAAGCAGAATTTGTGGATTTTTGAAAAAAAAAAATTAGGGCCGATTTTTAAGGTCCGGGGCTTACGTAATTTCTCATACGGGTAAATATATTTCTGGTGAGTTGTGTCAAAATTAAGCACCAAAATCAACTTCTGTCACCACAGCAATTCTTTTTTAAGTTGTACCTAAAGTTTTAAGCAGAATTTGGGGATTTTAGAAAAATAAAATTATTGGCCGATTGTTAAGGTCCGGGGCTTATGTAATTTTTCATAAGGGTAAATATATTTCTGGTGAGTTGTGTCAAAATTAAGCACCAAAATCAACTTCTGTCACCGCAGCACATCTTTTTTAAGTTGTACCTAAAGTTTTAAGCAGAATTTGGGGATTTTTGAAAAATAAAATTTTTGGCCGATTTTTAAGGTCCGGGGCTTACGTAATTTTTCATAGGGGTAAATATATTTCTGGTGAGTTGTGTCAAAATTAAGCACCAAAATCAACTTCTGTCACCACAGCAATTCTTTTGTTTGTTGTACCTAAAGTTTTAAGCAGAATTTGGGGATTTTTGAAAAAAAAAAAATTTTGGCCGATTTTTAAGGTCCAGGGCTTACGTAATTTTTCATACGGTTAAATATATTTCTGGTGAGTTGTGTCAAAATTAAGCACCAAAATCAACTTCTGTCACCACAGCAATTCTTTTTTAAGTTGTACCTAAAGTTTTAAGCAGAATTTGGGAATTTTAGAAAAATAAAATTTTTGGCCCGATTTTTAAGGTCCGGGGCTTACGTAATTTTTCATACGGGTAAATATATTTCTGGTGAGTTGTGTCAAAATTAAGTTCCAAAATCAACTTCTGTCACCGCAGCAAATCTTTTTTAAGTTGTACCAAAAGTTTTAAGCAGAATTTGGGGATTTTTGAAAAATAAAATTTTTGGCCGATTTTTAAGGTCTGGGGCTTACGTAATTTTTCATAGGGGTAAATATATTTCTGGTGAGTTGTGTCAAAATTAAGCACCAAAATCAACTTCTGTCACCACAGCAATTCTTTTGTTTGTTGTACCTATAGTTTTAAGCAGAATTTGGGGATTTTTGAAAAAAAAAAAATTTTGGCCGATTTTTAAGGTCCAGGGCTTACGTAATTTTTCATATGGTTAAAAATATTTCTGGTGAGTTGTGTCAAAATTAAGCACCAAAATCAACTTCTGTCACCACAGCAATTCTTTTTTAAGTTGTACCTAAAGTTTTAAGCAGAATTTGGGGATTTTAGAAAAATAAAAATTTTGGCTGATTGTTACGTTCCGGGGCTTATGTAATTTTTCATAAGGGTAAATATATTTCTGGTGAGTTGTGTCAAAATTAAGCACCAAAATCAACTTCTGTCACCGCAGCAAATCTTTTTTAAGTTGTATCAAAAGTTTTAAGCAGAATTTGGGGATTTTTGAAAAAACATTTTTAGCCCGATTTTGAAGGTCCGGGGCGTACGTAATTTTTCATACGGGTAAATATATTTCTGGTGAGTTGTGTCAAAATTAAGCACCAAAATCAACTTCTGTCACCGCAGCACATCTTTTTTAAGTTATACCTAAAGTTTTAAGCAGAATTTGGGGATTTTTGAAAAAAAAATTTTTGGCCGATTTTTAAGGTCCGGGGCTTATTTAATTTTTCATATGGATAAATATATTTCTGGTGAGTTGTGTCAAAATTAAGCACCAAAATCAACTTCTGTCACCACAGCAACTCTTTTTTAAGTTGTATCAAAAGTTTTAAGCAGAATTTGGGGATTTTTGAAAAAAAAAATTGGCCGATTTTTAAGGTCCGGGGCTTACGTAATTTTTCATACGGGTAAATATATTTCTGGTGAGTTGTGTCAAAATTAAGCACCAAAATCAACTTCTGTCACCAATGCAAATCTTTTTTAAGTTGTATCAAAAGTTTTAAGCAGAATTTGTGGATTTTTGAAAAAAAAAATTTGGGCCGATTTTTAAGGTCCCGGGCTTACGTAATTTTTCATACGGGTAAATATATTTCTGGTGAGTTGTGTCAAAATTAAGCACCAAAATCAACTTCTGTCACTGCAGCAAATCTTTTTTAAGTTGTATCAAAAGTTTTAAGCAGAATTTGGGGAATTTTGAAAAAAAAAATTTTGGCCGATTTTTAAGGTCCGGGGCTTACGTAATTTGTCATATGGGTAAATATATTTCTGGTGAGTTGTGTCAAAATTAAGCACCAAAATCAACTTCTGTCACCGCAGCAAATCTTTTTTAAGTTGTATCAAAAGTTTTAAGCAGAATTTGGGGATTTTTGAAAAAACATTTTTAGCCCGATTTTGAAGGTCCGGGGCATACGTAATTTTTCATACGGGTAAATATATTTCTGGTGAGTTGTGTCAAAATTAAGCACCAAAATCAACTTCTGTCACCGCAGCACATCTTTTTTAAGTTATACCTAAAGTTTTAAGCAGAATTTGGGGATTTTTGAAAAAAAAATTTTTGGCCGATTTTTAAGGTCCGGGGCTTATGTAATTTTTCATATGGATAAATATATTTCTGGTGAGTTGTGTCTAAATTAAGCACCAAAATCAACTTCTGTCACCACAGCAACTCTTTTTTAAGTTGTATCAAAAGTTTTAAGCAGAATTTGGGGATTTTTGAAAAAAAAAAATTTTTGGCCCGATTTTTAAGGTCCGGGGCTTACGTAATTTTTCATACGGGTAAATATATTTCTGGTGAGTTGTGTCAAAATTAAGTTCCAAAATCAACTTCTGTCACCGCAGCAAATCTTTTTTAAGTTGTACCTAAAGTTTTAAGCAGAATTTGGGGTATTTTGAAAAATAAAATTTTTGGCCGATTGTTATGGTCCGGGGCTTATGTAATTTTTCATAAGGGTAAATATATTTCTGGTGAGTTGTGTCAAAATTAAGCACCAAAATCAACTTCTGTCACCGCAGCAAATCTTTTTTAAGTTGTATCAAAAGTTTTAAGCAGAATTTGGGGATTTTTGAAAAAACATTTTTAGCCCGATTTTGAAGGTCCGGGGCGTACATAATTTTTAATACTGGTAAATATATTTCTGGTGAGTTGTGTCAAAATTAAGCACCAAAATCAACTTCTGTCACCACAACAATTCTTTTGTTTGTTGTACCTAAAGTTTTAAGCAGAATTTGGGAATTTTTCAAAAATAAAAAATTTTGCCCGATTTTTAAGGTCCAGGGCTTACGTAATTTTTCATATGGTTAAATGTATTTCTGGTGAGTTGTGTCAAAATTAAGCACCAAAATCAACTTCTGTCACCGCAGCATATCTTTTTTAAGCTGTATCAAAAGTTTTAAGCAGAATTTGGGGATTTTTAAAAAAAAAATTTTGGCCCGATTTTTAAGGTCCAGGGCTTATGTAATTTTTCATACGGGTAAATATATTTCTGGTGAGTTGTGTCAAAATTAAGCACCAAAATCAACTTCTGTCACCACAGCAACTCTTTTTTAAGTTGTATCAAAAGTTTTAAACAGAATTTGGGGATTTTTTTTTTTTTAAAATTTTTGGCTGATTTTTAAGGTCCGGGGCTTACATAATTTTTCATACAGGTAAATATATTTCTGGTGAGTTGTGTCAAAATTAAGCACCAAAATCAACTTCTGTCACCACAGCAATTCATTTTTAAGTTGTACCTAAAGTTTTAAGCAGAATTTGGGGATTTTAGATAAATAAAATTTTTGGCCGATTGTTAAGGTCCGGGGCTTACGTAATTTTTCATAGGGGTAAATATATTTCTGGTGAGTTGTGTCAAAATTAAGCACCAAAATCATCTTCTGTCACAACAGCAAATTTTTTTTAAGTTGTACCTAAAGTTTTAAGCAGAATTTGGGGATTTTTTAAAAAAAAAACATTTTGGCCGATTTTGAAGGTCCGGGGCTTATGGAATTTTTCATTTGGGTAAATATATTTCTGGTGAGTTGTGTCAAAATTAAGCACCAAAATCAACTTCTGTCACCGCAGCACATCTTTTTTAAGTTGTATCAAAAGTTTTAAGCAGAATTTGGGGATTTTTGAAAAAAAAATTTTTGGCCGATTTTTAATGTCTGGGGCTTACGTAATTTTTCATAGGGGTAAATATATTTCTGGTGAGTTGTGTCAAAATTAAGCACCAAAATCAACTTCTGTCACCGCAGCAAATCTTTTTTAAGTTGTACCTAAAGTTTTAAGCAGAATTTGGGGATTTTTGAAAAAAAAAAATTTTGGGCCGATTTTTAAGGTCCGGGGATTACGTAATTTTTTATATGGATAAATATTTTTCTGGTGAGTTGTGTCAAAATTAAGCACCAAAATCAACTTCTATCATAGCAAGCAAATCATTTTTAAGTTGTATCAAAAGTTTTAAGCAGAATTTGGGGATTTTTGAAAAAATATTTTGGCCGATTTTTAAGGTCCGGGGCTTACGTAATTTTTCATACGGGTAAATATATTTCTGGTGAGTTGTGTCAAAATTAAGCACGAAAATCAACTTCTGTCACCAAAGCAAATCTTTTTTAAGTTGTACCAAAAGTTTTAAGCAGAATTTGTGGATTTTTGAAAAAAAAAAATTTGGGCCGATTTTTAAGGTCCGGGGCTTACGTAATTTTTCATACGGGTAAATATATTTCTGGTGAGTTGTGTCAAAATTAAGCACCAAAATCAACTTCTGTCACCACAGCAACTCTTTTTTAAGTTGTATCAAAAGTTTTAAGCAGAATTTGGGGAATTTTGAAAAAAAAAATTTTTGGCCCGATTTTTAAGGTCCGGGGCTTACGTAATTTTTCATACGGGTAAATATATTTCTGGTGAGTTGTGTCAAAATTAAGTTCCAAAATCAACTTCTGTCACCGCAGCAAATCTTTTTTAAGTTGTACCTAAAGTTTTAAGCAGAATTTGGGGATTTTTGAAAAATACAATTTTTGGCCGATTTTTAAGGTCCGGGGCTTACGTAATTTTTCATAGGGGTAAATATATTTCTGGTGAGTTGTGTCAAAATTAAGCACCAAAATCAACTTCTGTCACCACAGCAATTCTTTTGTTTGTTGTACCTAAAGTTTTAAGCAGAATTTGGGGATTTTTGAAAAATAAAATTTTTGGCCGATTTTTAAGGTCCGGGGCTTACGTAATGTTTCATAGGGGTAAATATATTTCTGGTGAGTTGTGTCAAAATTAAGCACCAAAATCAACTTCTGTCACCACAACAACTCTTTTTTAAGTTGTATCAAAAGTTTTAAGCAGAATTTGGGGATTTTTGAAAAAAAAAATTTTTTGCCCGATTTTTAAGGTCCGGGGCTTACGTAATTTTTCATAGGGGTAAATATATTTCTGGTGAGTTGTGTCAAAATTAAGTTCCAAAATCAACTTCTGTCACCTCAGCAAATTTTTTTTTAAGTTGTACCTAAAGTTTTAAGCAGAATTTGGGGATTTTTGAAAAATAAAATTTTTGGCCGATTTTTAAGGTCCGGGGCATACGTAATTTTTCATAGGGGTAAATATATTTCTGGTGAGTTGTGTCAAAATTAAGCACCAAAATCAACTTCTGTCACCACAGCAATTCTTTTGTTTGTTGTACCTAACGTTTTAAGCAGAATTTGGGGATTTTTGAAAAAAAAAAATTTGGGCCGATTTTTAAGGTCCAGGGCTTACGTAATTTTTCATATGGTTAAATATATTTCTGGTGAGTTGTGTCAAAATTAAGCACCAAAATCAACTTCTGTCACCGCAGCACATCTTTTTTAAGTTGTATCAAAAGTTTTAAGCAGAATTTGGAGATTTTTGAAATAAAAAAATTTTGCCCGATTTTTAAGGTCCAGGGCTTATGTCATTTTTCATACGGGTAAATATATTTCTGGTGAGTTGTGTCAAAATTAAGCACCAAAATCAACTTCTGTCACCAAAGCAAATCTTTTTTAAGTTGTACCAAAAGTTTTAAGCAGAATTTGTGGATTTTTGAAAAAAAAAAATTTGGGCCGATTATTAAGGTCCGGGGCTTACGTAATTTTTCATACGGGTAAATATATTTCTGGTGAGTTGTGTCAAAATTAAGCACCAAAATCAACTTCTGTCATGCAGCAAATCTTTTTTAAGTTGTATCAAAAGTTTTAAGCAGAATTTGGGGATTTTTGAAAAAAAAAATTTTTGGCCGATTTTTAAGGTCCGGGGCTTACATAATTTTTCATATGGGTAAATATATTTCTGGTGAGTTGTGTCAAAATTAAGCACCAAAATCAACTTCTGTCACCACAACAAATCTTTTTTAAGTTGTACTAAAAGTTTTAAGCAGAATTTGTGGATTTTTGAAAAAAAAAAATTTGGGCCGATTTTGAAGGTCCGGGGCTTACGTAATTTTTCATATGGGTAAATATATTTC
The DNA here is from genome assembly GCA_031769625.1 of Taudactylus pleione. Lineage (NCBI taxonomy): Eukaryota > Metazoa > Chordata > Amphibia > Anura > Myobatrachidae > Taudactylus > Taudactylus pleione. The sequence continues at coordinate 50,522 of JAUIMM010002815.1, read as the reverse complement.
TGGTGAGTTGTGTCAAAATTAAGCACCAAAATCAACTTCTGTCACCACAGGAAATCTTTTTTAAGTTGTACCAAAAGTTTTAAGCAGAATTTGGGGATTTTTAAAAAAAAAAAAATTTGGGCCGATTTTTAAGGTCCGGGGCTTACGTAATTTTTCATATGAGTAAATATATTTCTGGTGAGTTGTGTCAAAATTAAGCACCAAAATCAACTTCTCTCACCACAGCAAATCTTTTTTAAGTTGTATCAAAAGTTTTAAGCAGAATTTGGGGAATTTTGAAAAAATAAATTTTTGGCCAATTTTTAAGGTCCGGGGCTTACGTAATTTTTCATACGGGTAAATATATTTCTGGTGAGTTGTGTCAAAATTAAGCACCAAAATCAACTTCTGTCACCGCAGCACATCTTTTTTACGTTGTATCAAAAGTTTTAAGCAGAATTTGGGGATTTTTGAAAAATAAAATTTTAGGCCGATTTTTAAGGTCCGGGGCTTACGTAATTTTTCATATGGGTAAATATATTTCTGGTGAGTTGTGTCAAAATTAAGCACCAAAATCAAATTCTGTCACCGCAGCACAACTTTTTTAAGTTGTATCAAAAGTTTTAAGCAGAATTTGGAGATTTTTGAAAAAATAAAAATTTGGGCCGATTTTTAAGGTCCAGGGCTTACGTAATTTTTCATATGGTTAAATATATTTCTGGTGAGTTGTGTCAAAATTAAGCACCAAAATCAACTTCTGTCACCGCAGCACATCTTTTTTAAGTTGTATCAAAAGTTTTAAGCAGAATTTGGGGATTTTTGAAATAAAAAAATTTTGCCCGATTTTTAAGGTCCAGGGCTTATGTCATTTTTCATACGGGTAAATATATTTCTGGTGAGTTGTGTCAAAATTAAGCACCAAAATCAACTTCTGTCACCAAAGCAAATCTTTTTTAAGTTGTACCAAAAGTTTTAAGCAGAATTTGTGGATTTTTGAAAAAAAAAAATTTGGGCCGATTTTTAAGGTCCGGGGCTTACGTAATTTTTCATACGGGTAAATATATTTCTGGTGAGTTGTGTCAAAATTAAGCACCAAAATCAACTTCTGTCATGCAGCAAATCTTTTTTAAGTTGTATCAAAAGTTTTAAGCAGAATTTGGGGATTTTTGAAAAAAAAAAATTTTGGCCGATTTTTAAGGTCCGGGGCTTACATAATTTTTCATATGGGTAAATATATTTCTGGTGAGTTGTGTCAAAATTAAGCACCAAAATCAACTTCTGTCACCACAACAAATCTTTTTTAAGTTGTACTAAAAGTTTTAAGCAGAATTTGGGGATTTTTGAAAAAAAAAAATTTTGGCCGATTTTGAAGGTCCGGGGCTTACGTAATTTTTCATATGGGTAAATATATTTCTGGTGAGTTGTGTCAAAATTAAGCACCAAAATCAACTTCTGTCACCACAGGAAATCTTTTTTAAGTTGTACCAAAAGTTTTAAGCAGAATTTGGGGATTTTAAAAAAAAAAAAAATTTGGGCCGATTTTTAAGGTCCGGGGCTTACGTAATTTTTCATATGAGTAAATATATTTCTGGTGAGTTGTGTCAAAATTAAGCACCAAAATCAACTTCTCTCACCACAGCAAATCTTTTTTAAGTTGTATCAAAAGTTTTAAGCAGAATTTGGGGAATTTTGAAAAAATAATTTTTTGGCCAATTTTTAAGGTCCGGGGCTTACGTAATTTTTCATACGGGTAAATATATTTCTGGTGAGTTGTGTCAAAATTAAGCACCAAAATCAACTTCTGTCACCGCAGCACATCTTTTTTACGTTGTATCAAAAGTTTTAAGCAGAATTTGGGGATTTTTGAAAAATAAAATTTTAGGCCGATTTTTAAGGTCCGGGGCTTACGTAATTTTTCATATGGGTAAATATATTTCTGGTGAGTTGTGTCAAAATTAAGCACCAAAATCAAATTCTGTCACCGCAGCACATCTTTTTTAAGTTGTATCAAAAGTTTTAAGCAGAATTTGGGGATTTTTGAAAAAAAAAAAAATTTGGGCCCGATTTTTAAGGTCCAGGGCTTACGTAATTTTTCATATGGTTAAATATATTTCTGGTGAGTTGTGTCAAAATTAAACACCAAAATCAACTTCTGTCACCGCAGCACATCTTTTTTAAGTTGTATCAAAAGTTTTAAGCAGAATTTGGGGATTTTTGAAATAAAAAAATTTTGCCCGATTTTTAAGGTCCAGGGCTTATGTCATTTTTCATACGGGTAAATATATTTCTGGTGAGTTGTGTCAAAATTAAGCACCAAAATCAACTTCTGTCACCAAAGCAAATCTTTTTTAAGTTGTACCAAAAGTTTTAAGCAGAATTTGTGGATTTTTGAAAAAAAAAATTTGGGCCGATTTTTAAGGATCGGGGCTTACGTAATTTTTCATACGGGTAAATATGTTTCTGGTGAGTTGTGTCAAAATTAAGCACCAAAATCAACTTCTGTCATGCAGCAAATCTTTTTTAAGTTGTATCAAAAGTTTTAAGCAGAATTTGGGGATTTTTGAAAAAAAAAATTTTTGGCCGATTTTTAAGGTCCGGGGCTTACATAATTTTTCATATGGGTAAATATATTTCTGGTGAGTTGTGTCAAAATTAAGCACCAAAATCAACTTCTGTCACCACAACAAATCTTTTTTAAGTTGTACTAAAAGTTTTAAGCAGAATTTGGGGATTTTTGAAAAAAAAAAATTTTGGCCGATTTTGAACGTCCGGGGCTTACGTAATTTTTCATATGGGTAAATATATTTCTGGTGAGTTGTGTCAAAATTAAGCACCAAAATCAACTTCTGTCACCACAGGAAATCTTTTTTAAGTTGTACCAAAAGTTTTAAGCAGAATTTGGGGATTTAAAAAAAAAAAAAAATTTGGGCCGATTTTTAAGGTCCGGGGCTTACGTAATTTTTCATATGAGTAAATATATTTCTGGTGAGTTGTGTCAAAATTAAGCACCAAAATCAACTTCTCTCACCACAGCAAATCTTTTTTAAGTTGTATCAAAAGTTTTAAGCAGAATTTGGGGAATTTTGAAAAAATAAATTTTTGGCCAATTTTTAAGGTCCGGGGCTTACGTAATTTTTCATACGGGTAAATATATTTCTGGTGAGTTGTGTCAAAATTAAGCACCAAAATCAACTTCTGTCACCGCAGCACATCTTTTTTACGTTGTATCAAAAGTTTTAAGCAGAATTTGGGGATTTTTGAAAAATAAAATTTTAGGCCGATTTTTAAGGTCCGGGGCTTACGTAATTTTTCATATGGGTAAATATATTTCTGGTGAGTTGTGTCAAAATTAAGCACCAAAATCAAATTCTGTCACCGCAGCACATCTTTTTTAAGTTGTATCAAAAGTTTTAAGCAGAATTTGGAGATTTTTGAAAAAAAAAATTTTTGGCCGATTTTGAAGGTCCGGGGCTTACGTAATTTTTCATATGGGTAAATATATTTCTGGTGAGTTGTGTCAAAATGAAGCACCAAAATCAACTTCTGTCACCACAGGAAATCTTTTTTAAGTTGTACCAAAAATTTTAAGCAGAATTTGGGGATTTTTGAAAAAAAAAAAATTTGGGCCGATTTTTAAGGTCCGGGGCTTACGTAATTTTTCATACGGGTAAATATATTTCTGGTGAGTTGTGTCAAAATTAAGCACCAAAATCAACTTCTGTCACCACAGCAAATCTTTTTTAAGTTGTATCAAAAGTTTTAAGCAGAATTTGGGGAATTTTGAAAAAAAAAAATTTTGGCCAATTTTTAAGGTCCGGGGCTTACGTAATTTTTCATATGGGTAAATATATTTCTGGTGAGTTGTGTCAAAATTAAGCACCAAAATCAACTTCTGTCACCACAGCAAATCTTTTTTAAGTTGTACTAAAAGTTTTAAGCAGAATTTGGGGATTTTTGACAAAAAAAAATTTTTGGCCGATTTTGAAGGTCCGGGGCTTACGTAATTTTTCATACGGGTAAATATATTTCTGGTGAGTTGTGTCAAAATTAAGCACCAAAATCAACTTCTGTCACCACAGCAATTCTTTTTTAAGTTGTACCTAAAGTTTTAAGCAGAATTTGGGGATTTTAGAAAAATAAAATTTTTGGCCGATTGTTAAGGTCCGGGGCTTACGTAATTTTTCATACGGGTAAATATATTTCTGGTGAGTTGTGTCAAAATTAAGCACCAAAATCAACTTCTGTCATGCAGCAAATCTTTTTTAAGTTGTATCAAAAGTTTTAAGCAGAATTTGGGGATTTTTGAAAAAAAAAAATTTTGGCCGATTTTTAAGGTCCGGGGCTTACATAATTTTTCATATGGGTAAATATATTTCTGGTGAGTTGTGTCAAAATTAAGCACCAAAATCAACTTCTGTCACCACAACAAATCTTTTTTAAGTTGTACTAAAAGTTTTAAGCAGAATTTGGGGATTTTTGAAAAAAAAAAATTTTGGCCGATTTTGAAGGTCCGGGGCTTACGTAATTTTTCATATGGGTAAATATATTTCTGGTGAGTTGTGTCAAAATTAAGCACCAAAATCAACTTCTGTCACCACAGGAAATCTTTTTTAAGTTGTACCAAAAGTTTTAAGCAGAATTTGGGGATTTTTGAAAAAAAAAAAATTTGGGCCGATTTTTAAGGTCCGGGGCTTACGTAATTTTTCATATGGGTAAATATATTTCTGGTGAGTTGTGTCAAAATTAAGCACCAAAATCAACTTCTCTCACCACAGCAAATCTTTTTTAAGTTGTATCAAAAGTTTTAAGCAGAATTTGGGGAATTTTGAAAAAATAAATTTTTGGCCAATTTTTAAGGTCCGGGGCTTACGTAATTTTTGATACGGGTAAATATATTTCTGGTGAGTTGTGTCAAAATTAAGCACCAAAATCAAATTCTGTCACCGCAGCACATCTTTTTTAAGTTGTATCAAAAGTTTTAAGCAGAATTTGGAGATTTTTGAAAAAAAAATTTTTTGGCCAATTTTGAAGGTCCGGGGCTTACGTAATTTTTCATATGGGTAAATATATTTCTGGTGAGTTGTGTCAAAATTAAGCACCAAAATCAACTTCTGTCACCACAGCAAATCTTTTTTAAGTTGTATCAAAAGTTTAAGCAGAATTTGGGGAATTTTGAAAAAAAAAATTTTTGGCCAATTTTTAAGGTCCGGGGCTTACGTAATTTTTCATATGGGTAAATATATTTCTGGTGAGTTGTGTCAAAATTAAGCACCAAAATCAACTTCTGTCACCACAGCAAATCTTTTTTAAGTTGTACTAAAAGTTTTAAGCAGAATTTGGGGATTTTTGACAAAAAAAAATTTTTGGCCGATTTTTAAGGTCCGGGGCTTACGTAATTTTTCATACGGGTAAATATATTTCTGGTGAGTTGTGTCAAAATTAAGCACCAAAATCAACTTCTGTCACCAAAGCAAATCTTTTTTAAGTTGTACCAAAAGTTTTAAGCAGAATTTGTGGATTTTTGAAAAAAAAAAATTAGGGCCGATTTTTAAGGTCCGGGGCTTACGTAATTTCTCATACGGGTAAATATATTTCTGGTGAGTTGTGTCAAAATTAAGCACCAAAATTAACTTCTGTCACCGCAGCAAATCTTTTTTAAGTTGTATCAAAAGTTTTAAGCAGAATTTGGGGATTTTTGAAAAAACATTTTTAGCCCGATTTTGAAGGTCCGGGGCTTACGTAATTTTTCATATGGGTAAAAATATTTCTGGTGAGTTGTGTCAAAATTAAGCACCAAAATCAACTTCTGTCACCGCAGCACATCTTTTTTAAGTTGTACCTAAAGTTTTAAGCAGAATTTGGGGATTTTTAAAAAAAAAAATTTTGGTCGATTTTTAAGGTCCGGGGCTTATGTAATTTTTCATATGGATAAATATATTTCTGGTGAGTTGTGTCAAAATTAAGCACCAAAATCAACTTCTGTCACCACAGCAACTCTTTTTTAAGTTGTATCAAAAGTTTTAAGCAGAATTTGGGGATTTTTGCAAAAAAAAAATTTTTGGCCCGATTTTTAAGGTCCGGGGCTTACGTAATTTTTCATACGGGTAAATATATTTCTGGTGAGTTGTGTCAAAATTAAGTTCCAAAATCAACTTCTGTCACCGCAGCAAATCTTTTTTAAGTTGTACCTAAAGTTTTAAGCAGAATTTGGGGATTTTTGAAAAATACAATTTTTGGCCGATTTTTAAGGTCCGGGCTTACGTAATTTTTCATAGGGGTAAATATATTTCTGGTGAGTTGTGTCAAAATTAAGCACCAAAATCAGCTTCTGTCACCACAGCAATTCTTTTGTTTGTTGTACCTAAAGTTTTAAGCAGAATTTGGGGATTTTTGAAAAAAAAAAAATTTTGGCCGATTTTTAAGGTCCAGGGTTTACGTAATTTTTCATATGGTAAATATATTTCTGGTGAGTTGTGTCAAAATTAAGCACCAAAATCAACTTCTGTCACCACAGCAATTCTTTTTTAAGTTGTACCTGAAGTTTTAAGCAGAATTTGGGGATTTTAGAAAAATAAAATTTTTGGCCCGATTTTTAAGGTCCGGGGCTTACGTAATTTTTCATACGGGTAAATATATTTCTGGTGAGTTGTGTCAAAATTAAGTTCCAAAATCAACTTCTGTCACCGCAGCAAATCTTTTTTAAGTTGTACCAAAAGTTTTAAGCAGAATTTGGGGATTTTTGAAAAATAAAATTTTTGGCCGATTTTTAAGGTCCGGGGCTTACGTAATTTTTCATATGGTTAAATATATTTCTGGTGAGTTGTGTCAAAATTAAGCACCAAAATCAACTTCTGTCACCACAGCAATTCTTTTTTAAGTTGTACCTAAAGTTTTAAGCAGAATTTGGGGATTTTAGAAAAATAAAATTTTTGGCCGATTGTTAAGGTCCGGGGCTTATGTAATTTTTCATAAGGGTAAATATATTTCTGGTGAGTTGTGTCAAAATTAAGCACCAAAATCAACTTCTGTCACCGCAGCAAATCTTTTTTAAGTTGTATCAAAAGTTTTAAGCAGAATTTGGGGATTTTTGAAAAAAAATTTTGGCCGATTTTTAAGGTCCGGGGCTTACGTAATTTTTCATACGGGTAAATATATTTCTGGTGAGTTGTGTCAAAATTAAGCACCAAAATCAACTTCTGTCACCACAGGAAATCTTTTTTAAGTTGTACCAAAAGTTTTAAGCAGAATTTGGGGATTTTTGAAAAAATAAAAATTTGGGCCGATTTTTAAGGTCCGGGGCTTACGTAATTTTTCATACGGGTAAATATATTTCTGGTGAGTTGTGTCAAAATTAAGTTCCAAAATCAACTTCTGTCACCGCAGCAAATCTTTTTTAAGTTGTACCAAAAGTTTTAAGCAGAATTTGGGGATTTTTGAAAAATTAAATTTTTGGCCGATTTTTAAGGTCCGGGGCTTACGTAATTTTTCATAGGGGTAAATATATTTCTGGTGAGTTGTGTCAAAATTAAGCACCAAAATCAACTTCTGTCACCACAGCAATTCTTTTGTTTGTTGTACCTAAAGTTTTAAGCAGAATTTGGGGATTTTTGAAAAAAAAAAAATTTTGGCCGATTTTTAAGGTCCAGGGCTTACGTAATTTTTCATATGGTTAAATATATTTCTGGTGAGTTGTGTCAAAATTAAGCACCAAAATCAACTTCTGTCACCACAGCAATTCTTTTTTAAGTTGTACCTAAAGTTTTAAGCAGAATTTGGGGATTTTAGAAAAATAAAATTTTTGGCCGATTGTTAAGGTCCGGGGCTTATGTAATTTTTCATAAGGGTAAATATATTTCTGGTGAGTTGTGTCAAAATTAAGCACCAAAATCAACTTCTGTCACCGCAGCAAATCTTTTTTAAGTTGTATCAAAAGTTTTAAGCAGAATTTGGGGATTTTTGAAAAAACATTTGTAGCCCGATTTTGAAGGTCCGGGGCGTACGTAATTTTTCATACGGGTAAATATATTTCTGGTGAGTTGTGTCAAAATTAAGCACCAAAATCAACTTCTGTCACCGCAGCACATCTTTTTTAAGTTATACCTAAAGTTTTAAGCAGAATATGGGGATTTTTGAAAAAAAATTTTGGCCGATTTTTAAGGTCCGGGGCTTACGTAATTTTTCATACGGGTAAATATATTTCTGGTGAGTTGTGTCAAAATTAAGCACCAAAATCAACTTCTGTCACCACAGGAAATCTTTTTTAAGTTGTACCAAAAGTTTTAAGCAGAATTTGGGGATTTTTGAAAAAATAAAAATTTGGGCCGATTTTTAAGGTCCGGGGCTTACGTAATTTTTCATACGGGTAAATATATTTCTGGTGAGTTGTGTCAAAATTAAGCACCAAAATCAACTTCTGTCACCACAACAAATCTTTTTTAAGTTGTAGTAAAAGTTTTAAGCAGAATTTGGGGATTTTTGAAAAAAAAAATTTTTGGCCGATTTTGAAGGTCCGGGGCTTACGTAATTTTTCATACGGGTAAATATATTTCTGGTGAGTTGTGTCAAAATTAAGCACCAAAATCAACTTCTCTCACCACAGCAAATCTTTTTTAAGTTGTATCAAAAGTTTTAAGCAGAATTTGGGGATTTTTGAAAAATAAAATTTTAGGCTGAATTTTAAGGTCCGGGGCTTACGTAATTTTTCATATGGGTAAATATATTTCTGGTGAGTTGTGTCAAAATGAAGCACCAAAATCAACTTCTGTCACCACAGGAAATCTTTTTTAAGTTGTACCAAAAGTTTTAAGCAGAATTTGGGGATTTTTGAAAAAAAAAAATTTGGGCCGATTTTTAAGGTCCGGGGCTTACGTAATTTTTCATACGGGTAAATATATTTCTGGTGAGTTGTGTCAAAATTAAGCACCAAAATCAACTTCTCTCACCACAGCAAATCTTTTTTAAGTTGTATCAAAAGTTTTAAGCAGAATTTGGGGAATTTTGAAAAAATAAATTTTTGGCCAATTTTTAAGGTCCGGGGCTTACGTAATTTTTCATACGGGTAAATATATTTCTGGTGAGTTGTGTCAAAATTAAGCACCAAAATCAACTTCTGTCACCGCAGCACATCTTTTTTACGTTGTATCAAAAGTTTTAAGCAGAATTTGGGGATTTTTGAAAAATAAAATTTTAGGCCGATTTTGAAGGTCCGGGGCTTACGTAATTTTTCATATGGGTAAATATATTTCTGGTGAGTTGTGTCAAAATGAAGCACCAAAATCAACTTCTGTCACCACAGGAAATCTTTTTTAAGTTGTACCAAAAGTTTTAAGCAGAATTTGGGGATTTTTGAAAAAAAAAAAATTTGGGCCGATTTTTAAGGTCCGGGGCTTACGTAATTTTTCATACGGGTAAATATATTTCTGGTGAGTTGTGTCAAAATTAAGCACCAAAATCAACTTCTGTCACCATAGCAAATCTTTTTTAAGTTGTATCAAAAGTTTTAAGCAGAATTTGGGGAATTTTGAAAAAAAAAATTTTTGGCCAATTTTTAAGGTCCGGGGCTTACGTAATTTTTCATATGGGTAAATATATTTCTGGTGAGTTGTGTCAAAATAAAGCACCAAAATCAACTTCTGTCACCACAGGAAATCTTTTTTAAGTTGTACCAAAAGTTTTAAGCAGAATTTGGGGATTTTTGAAAAAAAAAAAATTTGGGCCGATTTTTAAGGTCCGGGGCTTACGTAATTTCTCATACGGGTAAATATATTTCTGGTGAGTTGTGTCAAAATTAAGCACCAAAATCAACTTCTGTCACCACAGCAATTCTTTTTTAAGTTGTACCTAAAGTTTTAAGCAGAATTTGGGGATTTTAGAAAAATAAAATTTTTGGCCGATTGTTAAGGTCCGGGGCTTATGTAATTTTTCATAAGGGTAAATATATTTCTGGTGAGTTGTGTCAAAATTAAGTTCCAAAATCAACTTCTGTCACCGCAGCAAATCTTTTTTAAGTTGTACCTAAAGTTTTAAGCAGAATTTGGGGATTTTTGAAAAATACAATTTTTGGCCGATTTTTAAGGTCCGGGGCTTACGTAATTTTTCATAGGGGTAAATATATTTCTGGTGAGTTGTGTCAAAATTAAGCACCAAAATCAGCTTCTGTCACCACAGCAATTCTTTTGTTTGTTGTACCTAAAGTTTTAAGCAGAATTTGGGGATTTTTGAAAAAAAAAAAATTTTGGCCGATTTTTAAGGTCCAGGGCTTACGTAATTTTTCATATGGTTAAATATATTTCTGGTGAGTTGTGTCAAAATTAAGCACCAAAATCAACTTCTGTCACCACAGGAAATCTTTTTTAAGTTGTACCAAAAGTTTTAAGCAGAATTTGGGGATTTTTGAAAAAATAAAAATTTGGGCCGATTTTTAAGGTCCGGGGCTTACGTAATTTTTCATACGGGTAAATATATTTCTGGTGAGATGTGTCAAAATTAAGTTCCAAAATCAACTTCTGTCACCGCAGCAAATCTTTTTTAAGTTGTACCAAAAGTTTTAAGCAGAATTTGGGGATTTTTGAAAAATAAAATTTTTGGCCGATTTTTAAGGTCCGGGGCTTACGTAATTTTTCATAGGGGTAAATATATTTCTGGTGAGTTGTGTCAAAATTAAGCACCAAAATCAACTTCTGTCACCACAGCAATTCTTTTGTTTGTTGTACCTAAAGTTTTAAGCAGAATTTGGGGATTTTTGAAAAAAAAAAAATTTTGGCCGATTTTTAAGGTCCAGGGCTTACGTAATTTTTCATATGGTTAAATATATTTCTGGTGAGTTGTGTCAAAATTAAGCACCAAAATCAACTTCTGTCACCACAGCAATTCTTTTTTAAGTTGTACCTAAAGTTTTAAGCAGAATTTGGGGATTTTAGAAAAATAAAATTTTTGGCCGATTTTGAAGGTCCGGGGCTTATGTAATTTTTCATAAGGGTAAATATATTTCTGGTGAGTTGTGTCAAAATTAAGCACCAAAATCAACTTCTGTCACCGCAGCACATCTTTTTTAAGTTATACCTAAAGTTTTAAGCAGAATTTGGGGATTTTTGAAAAAAAAAATTTTGGCCGATTTTTAAGGTCCGGGGCTTATGTAATTTTTCATATGGATAAATATATTTCTGGTGAGTTGTGTCAAAATTAAGCACCAAAATCAACTTCTGTCACCACAGCAACTCTTTTTTAAGTTGTATCAAAAGTTTTAAGCAGAATTTGGGGATTTTTGAAAAAAAATTTTGGCCGATTTTTAAGGTCCGGGGCTTACGTAATTTTTCATACGGGTAAATATATTTCTGGTGAGTTGTGTCAAAATTAAGCACCAAAATCAACTTCTGTCACCACAGGAAATCTTTTTTAAGTTGTACCAAAAGTTTTAAGCAGAATTTGGGGATTTTTGAAAAAAAAATTTTTGGCCGATTTTTAAGGTCCGGGGCTTATGTAATTTTTCATATGGATAAATATATTTCTGGTGAGTTGTGTCAAAATTAAGCACCAAAATCAACTTCTGTCACCACAGCAACTCTTTTTTAAGTTGTATCAAAAGTTTTAAGCAGAATTTGGGGATTTTTGAAAAAAAAAATTTTTGGCCCGATTTTTAAGGTCCGGGGCTTACGTAATTTTTCATACGGGTAAATATATTTCTGGTGAGTTGTGTCAAAATTAAGTTCCAAAATCAACTTCTGTCACCGCAGCAAATCTTTTTTAAGTTGTACCTAAAGTTTTAAGCAGAATTTGGGGATTTTTGAAAAATAAAATTTTTGGCCGATTGTTAAGGTCCGGGGCTTATGTAATTTTTCATAAGGGTAAATATATTTCTGGTGAGTTGTGTCAAAATTAAGCACCAAAATCAACTTCTGTCACCGCAGCAAATCTTTTTTAAGTTGTATCAAAAGTTTTAAGCAGAATTTGGGGATTTTTGAAAAAACATTTTTAGCCCGATTTTGAAGGTCCGGGGCGTACGTAATTTTTCATACGGGTAAATATATTTCTGGTGAGTTGTGTCAAAATTAAGCACCAAAATCAACTTCTGTCACCAAAGCAAATCTTTTTTAAGTTGTACCAAAAGTTTTAAGCAGAATTTGTGGATTTTTGAAAAAAAAAAATTAGAGCCGATTTTTAAGGTCCGGGGCTTACGTAATTTCTCATACGGGTAAATATATTTCTGGTGAGTTGTGTCAAAATTAAGCACCAAAATCAACTTCTGTCACCACAGCAATTCTTTTTTAAGTTGTACCTAAAGTTTTAAGCAGAATTTGGGGATTTTAGAAAAATAAAATTTTTGGCCGATTTTGAAGGTCCGGGGCTTACGTAATTTTTCATATGGGTAAATATATTTCTGGTGAGTTGTGTCAAAATTAAGCACCAAAATCAACTTCTGTCACCAAAGCAAATCTTTTTTAAGTTGTACCTAAAGTTTTAAGCAGAATTTGGGGATTTTTGAAAAATAAAATTTTTGGCCGATTTTTAAGGTCCGGGGCTTACGTAATTTTTCATAGGGGTAAATATATTTCTGGTGAGTTGTGTCAAAATTAAGCACCAAAATCAACTTCTGTCACCACAGCAATTCTTTTGTTTGTTGTACCTAAAGTTTTAAGCAGAATTTGGGGATTTTTGAAAAAAAAAAAATTTTGGCCGATTTTTAAGGTCCAGGGCTTACGTAATTTTTCATACGGTTAAATATATTTCTGGTGAGTTGTGTCAAAATTAAGCACCAAAATCAACTTCTGTCACCACAGCAATTCTTTTTTAAGTTGTACCTAAAGTTTTAAGCAGAATTTGGGAATTTTAGAAAAATAAAATTTTTGGCCCGATTTTTAAGGTCCGGGGCTTACGTAATTTTTCATACGGGTAAATATATTTCTGGTGAGTTGTGTCAAAATTAAGTTCCAAAATCAACTTCTGTCACCGCAGCAAATCTTTTTTAAGTTGTACCAAAAGTTTTAAGCAGAATTTGGGGATTTTTGAAAAATAAAATTTTTGGCCGATTTTTAAGGTCCGGGGCTTACGTAATTTTTCATAGGGGTAAATATATTTCTGGTGAGTTGTGTCAAAATTAAGCACCAAAATCAACTTCTGTCACCACAGCAATTCTTTTTTAAGTTGTACCTAAAGTTTTAAGCAGAATTTGGGGATCTTTGAAAAAAAAATTTTTGGCCGATTTTTAAGGTCCGGGGCTTATTTAATTTTTCATATGGATAAATATATTTCTGGTGAGTTGTGTCAAAATTAAGCACCAAAATCAACTTCTGTCACCACAGCAACTCTTTTTTAAGTTGTATCAAAAGTTTTAAGCAGAATTTGGGGATTTTTGAAAAAAAAATTTGGCCGATTTTTAAGGTCCGGGGCTTACGTAATTTTTCATATGGGTAAATATATTTCTGGTGAGTTGTGTCAAAATTAAGCACCAAAATCAACTTCTGTCACCAAAGCAAATCTTTTTTAAGTTGTATCAAAAGTTTTAAGCAGAATTTGTGGATTTTTGAAAAAAAAAATTTGGGCCGATTTTTAAGGTCCCGGGCTTACGTAATTTTTCATACGGGTAAATATATTTCTGGTGAGTTGTGTCAAAATTAAGCACCAAAATCAACTTCTGTCACTGCAGCAAATCTTTTTTAAGTTGTATCAAAAGTTTTAAGCAGAATTTGGGGAATTTTGAAAAAAAAAATTTTGGCCGATTTTTAAGGTCCGGGGCTTACGTAATTTGTCATATGGGTAAATATATTTCTGGTGAGTTGTGTCAAAATTAAGCACCAAAATCAACTTCTGTCACCGCAGCAAATCTTTTTTAAGTTGTATCAAAAGTTTTAAGCAGAATTTGGGGATTTTTGAAAAAACATTTTTAGCCCGATTTTGAAGGTCCGGGGCGTACGTAATTTTTCATACGGGTAAATATATTTCTGGTGAGTTGTGTCAAAATTAAGCAGCAAAATCAACTTCTGTCACCGCAGCACATCTTTTTTAAGTTATACCTAAAGTTTTAAGCAGAATTTGGGGATTTTTGAAAAAAAAATTTTTGGCCGATTTTTAAGGTCCGGGGCTTATGTAATTTTTCATATGGATAAATATATTTCTGGTGAGTTGTGTCTAAATTAAGCACCAAAATCAACTTCTGTCACCACAGCAACTCTTTTTTAAGTTGTATCAAAAGTTTTAAGCAGAATTTGGGGATTTTTGAAAAAAAAAAATTTTTGGCCCGATTTTGAAGGTCCGGGGCTTACGTAATTTTTCATACGGGTAAATATATTTCTGGTGAGTTGTGTCAAAATTAAGCACCAAAATCAACTTCTGTCACCACAGCAATTCTTTTGTTTGTTGTACCTAAAGTTTTAAGCAGAATTTGGGGATTTTTCAAAAAAAAAAAATTTTGCCCGATTTTTAAGGTCCAGGGCTTACGTAATTTTTCATATGGTTAAATGTATTTCTGGTGAGTTGTGTCAAAATTAAGCACCAAAATCAACTTCTGTCACCGCAGCACATCTTTTTTAAGCTGTATCAAAAGTTTTAAGCAGAATTTGGGGATTTTTGAAAAAAAAAATTTTGGCCCGATTTTTAAGGTCCAGGGCTTATGTAATTTGTCATACGGGTAAATATATTTCTGGTGAGTTGTGTCAAAATTAAGCACCAAAATCAACTTCTGTCACCACAGCAACTCTTTTTTAAGTTGTATCAAAAGTTTTAAACAGAATTTGGGGATTTTTTTTTTTTTTTAATTTTTGGCTGATTTTTAAGGTCCGGGGCTTACATAATTTTTCATACAGGTAAATATATTTCTGGTGAGTTGTGTCAAAATTAAGCACCAAAATCAACTTCTGTCACCACAGCAATTCATTTTTAAGTTGTACCTAAAGTTTTAAGCAGAATTTGGGGATTTTAGATAAATAAAATTTTTGGCCGATTGTTAAGGTCCGGGGCTTACGTAATTTTTCATAGGGGTAAATATATTTCTGGTGAGTTGTGTCAAAATTAAGCACCAAAATCAACTTCTGTCACCGCAGCAAATCTTTTGGGAGAAGGAGTGTCCTAGGAGTAGGTGGTGAGCTGCTGAGACAGGGAGAGGGCTTCCCCAGGCAGGCTGATTCCTCCTGGGGAAGATATCGCTGCTGATCCTGCTGTTTGTGGTGCTGAGGATTTGCTGTGGTGCTGCTGCCTTTCAGCACCATGACTAAGAGAGGCAGACCCCGGGCTGGAGGATCAAGCAGGGGTTCTGTCGCTCCTGTCCCGCCTGACCCGCCTGACCCGCCTAACCTGCCTGCCGGAGGACTGCAGCGCGAGGCCGGGGATCCACCCGCCGGTTCGCGGAGGCCGCAAGTGTGCGCGGCTGGAGCTCCGGACCCCCTGTCCCTTTGGCGCGCCTGCCCGGGAGACGGAGTGCGGGGAGTCTGACGGAGCAGCAGAAGCAGCCGGAGCTGATGGAGCGGACGGCGGCGGCAAGCGGAGGACTCCCTGTACCAGCGGCGGACGTGCCGGGGAGTCGGAAGGCGGCTGCTGTGCTCGTGGACCCGGCGGCGGGCGGAGGAGGTGTCCTGGACCCCCCTGGACTTTCAGTTCGGAGAGCGGGGGGTCCAGTGGAGTTCAGCAGAGTGCCAGTCTCCAAACCGCTGGCGGCGGGACCCCCGAGTGACGCAACTCGGGGGGTAATGGCGGCCCCCGCTAGCGGTGCAGCGGAGGTGGTTATAGTGGCTGCAGACTCTGCCTCCAAACTGTCAGTAGAGGGACCCCCGAGTGAGGCAACTCGGGGGGGTATGGAGACCCTCACTGGCAGTGAATCGGAGGACATGGAGATGACAGAAAGCAGCAATCTGGTGATCAGTGCTGGAGGTGCAGTTATGGTGACCCCTAGCCCAGCGGTGCTCCCCAAACTGTCAGTGGAGGGACCCCTGAGTGAGGCAACTCAGGGGGAGATGGTGGCCCCCACTGGCAGTGAAGCGGGGGGTGCCGCAAAAGGGGAGAAGACGGTGGAGGAGGACCAAGTGTCTGCGGATGAAGCAGATGACGTGTATGCTGCTTTGAGCATGGATCAGCTTCAAAAAGAGATTAGGAAGCTGAGCAACAAGCTAAGCGAAAAAAAGAGAAAAAGAAATGTTAGCGCTACCTGGGACAGATGGTCTTTTAAGGAGGAAATTACAGCTTTGTCCGTTTCTTTGGGAAATGCTAAGGACCGCTTGGAATATTTAAAGAAAATAAAAAAAAAGATGATCAAATCGGAATCTACCTCTATGAGTGACATGGAGGTGGTTAAGTCAGAACAGGAGGAGGTTCCGTCTTCAGCTGCTGTGGAGGCTCAGCCGTCCGAGGATGCTGGTCGGAGAGTGCAGGGGGAGCCAGTTGATAAGGTAAGCGATGATGCAAAGGAGGCTGGGGGGATTGGGAGTGGGGGTGCCCAAATTGTTACCCTGGTCCCCCTGGTCCCTATAGGCGGAGCAACAGTACCTGTGGGGGAACTGGCAGCTACTATCCCTGATTGCACTGAGGCCATGGATTCTGAGCTGATTCAGGCAGCAGTATTGGTAGAAGCTGGCATGGAGGGGGAATCCCATCAGGATAAGGCTCCTGAGGAAGTGCCAGGGGTGTCATCTGTATCAGTCAGCCGTCCAATATTGGCACAGGGAATGCCGATACTGAATAAAGAGACTCTTTCGGCTGAACAAAGAAAGGTGATTGAAACTATATATGGTGATAAAATGCTAGTCCCTGAAAGGGCTAGAGTGGCTGCCGCTGCAATAGAAAAAGACATGGTCTCGAGAGGTGAGAGGCAGTCTAAATCAGCTCCGGGTGTTCTGTCTTATGCCAGTGTGGTTACTAGACAAAGAGCAAATAATGTGTCATATGCTGCACCTACGCCTGGAGGTGTTGGCAAAAGAAGGAACCTTGTTCAATTTAAGTGGATTGCTCCAGGGGAAGCCCCAAGTAGAGAGGCTTTCCTTAAAATGGTGTTCAGCCTGGGGTTCGGTGCGGCAGATCTGTATGCCTGTATTCACCCAGTGCGGACCCTGGAGTATGACTTGAGCTTTGTATCGTACCAGGGTCTGCAGGTTTTCTGGGTGAAGTGGCAGGCGTGCAGATCCAAGGACCCATTTGAGAAGTATGTGGTTAACCTGGTCACCAGGCAGGACAGGGTCAAAGCTACGATCCTAGTCAGAAATGAATCATTACCTCCAGAGGATATTGCCTTTTGGCTTAAGAGATTTTGTGATCTTGAATCGGGGGTAACAAAGGCTGGTTATGTGTTGGGTGTGTGGGGAGGGGCATGGGAAGTAGGAATTAGGTTGAGGTATTCTGAAAGGGGGTGTGTGCATGTGCCCTCGGCTGCCTATATAGGTAGGGACAGGGTTCAGTGTTTTTATCCTGGGCAGCCGAGGACATGTTTTAAGTGTGGTGATCACCGTCACGTTAGTTCCGAGTGCACTGTGGTGAAGTGTTCTTTGTGTGGGGGTGTGGGTCACTGGTCTAGAGATTGTCACACTGTCAGGTGCAATTTGTGTGGGGTGGAGGGGCACCCTTATAGCAGATGTCCGAAAGCCAGTCACAATGTGGTGTTAGAACAGGTGGTGGGTAGTAGTGTGGTGGTGAGTGAGGTGGTGAATGAGGTAGAAGAAGAGGGTATAGAGCAGGATGAGGTGGTAAATGTTGAAAGTAGGGAGGAGGTAATGGAGGAGACATTTCAGGAGGTTAGGCGGGGAGGGAAGGGGATAAAAGAGAAAGATGCAGAAACACAAGTGGTGTTATCAAATAAATTTGATGTTTTCTCCTCTGATGAGGAGGAAATCATAAGGAAAGATGGAGAGTGTTATCTGGTGTCAAAAAAAAACAAAAGAAAAACAAAGAGGTCTTTTAAAGAAAGTGAGAGGCACCGGGACGGGAAAAAAAGAAGGGAGTCAATCCCGGAGGTGGGGGAAGAGGTGGTAAATAAGGAAACTCTGGCCCCGATGGAAAGAAGGGTGGTGGAAAGGAGAAAGGAGGAGGTGGTGGCAATGGAGGAGACAGTGGCGGTTCAGCAGGAGGTAGTCAAAGAGACTGATGTGGAGTCATCCCAGAGCTCGGGGGTCGGGCCAAGTGGCACTGGTGGTGGGGTACACTGCCAGGTCATAAAGTTTGTGGCCAAGGCCCCTGACCCTGGGATCCCTGAGGAGGGTGGTGTACCCTCTGGGGGTGGAAGGGAGGGGGGTGGGGATGCCACAAGCGGTGGTGTGGCTGGCCCGCAGGGGGCTGGCGTGCAGTGTTAAGACTTGTTTTTTGGTGATGGTATGTAAAAGTAAGCAAGGTCTTGTAATATTCCATAACCTAGAAACATGGATCCTCATCCTATACGATGTGCCACGATTAATGTGGCTTCCGTGTTGTCCGAATGTGCTCGTATGATGGCCTTTGATTTTTTCAATACGATTGATGTTGATGTTTTATTTTTGCAAGAGACTAGGATTAGTAAATTGGATATCCTCCACAAGGCGAAGCAGGAGTGGAGGAGGGGTCCTTCTTACTGGTCTCTTGCGGCCGAGCCATACGGTGGGGTGGCAGTCCTTTTTTCTGATATGGTAACTGTGCACAAGGTTATTGAATTGCAAGCAGGTAGATGTATGATTTTGGATGTCAACATAAAGGGACAAGATGTGAGATTAATTAATGTGTATGGGCCACAGACACCAGGTGATAGGAAAAGTCTCTTTATGGAGATAAAACCTTTTCTTTTTACAGCCCAGCAGGTCGTCTTTGGTGGTGATTTTAATACTGTTGTTAGGCCAAAAGACAGGGGAGGCTCAAGGAGACCCCTGGGCTATGATTCCAATTTTTTAGTTAGCATGGTTAGACAGGCTGGTTTGGTGGATGTGCATATTCGTCACTCCCCAGACCTCACGGGTTTCACCTACTTTAGTGGTAGTCGTAGGTCTAGGATAGATAGGTTTTTTGTTAAGGAGACTTCCAAGACTTCATCCCTTGGGGTGAGGTTGGTGGAATTTTCCGATCACGGTTTGCTCTCAGTAACTTTGAATGCTTCAGAAACCCCTCAGAAGGGGCGGGGTCTGTGGCGTTTGAACTCTGAACTCCTGGAAGAAGAGAGAGTTAGGCAGTCCTTCAGGGTCTTCTTTCAATCTCAGGAGACACTTCTGGAGGCTGGTTGGAGTAGGTCTGAGTGGTGGGAGGTGATTAAAAAGAGAACCTGCAAATTTTTCCGTGGCCTTATAGCTAGGAAAAACTTGATAAAGCAAAATATCTACCGTAATCTGAGAAGGAAATTGGATTTCCTGATCTCTGAGGAGGGAGATGATGGGGAAATCTCCCGAGTGAAGGCTCAGATGAAAGAGTTCCAATATAACCGATTGGCATCCTTGGTTTTGGAAAGGGATTATGGTATGTACCACTCGCCTGATCCCTACCAGAGCTGTAGGAGGTCAGTCGACGCCAAACATGTCAGAGGACTGGTGGACGGACAGGGTGTTCTTCGTACTGACAAGGAAGGCATTCTGGATGTTATTGTGTCCTACTATTCTGATCTTCTGTCTGAGCAGCCACTCATCAGGGAGAGGATGGAGGAATTTCTGAGGGGAACCCCTGGTCTGAGTTCTCAGGGTGCCTCTCTTGACTCCTTGGCAAGTGATATAACCGCAGAGGAAGTTAGGAAGGCAATAATGGGTTTAAACCCCAAGAAATCACCAGGACCAGATGGTTTAACATCTGAATTTTATAAGACCTTTGCTGACCTCCTGATTCCCCGCCTTGTGGAAGTTTTTAATGAGAGCCTGGATGAGGGAGTCCTCCCTCCTTCCATGAGGTTATCTGCGCTTATTTTGCTGTCCAAAGGGAAGGACTCGTCTCGTATTGAGAACTGGCGCCCCATAGCCCTTCTCAATACAGACAGGAAGATTTTGGCAAAGGTACTGTTTAACAGGCTTTCAGAGTTTTCTGAGCTGTTGCTTTCTCCTTCTCAGCACTGTACGGTGAAGGGTCGTAGCACTTTTAGTGCTGTCCTTGGTGTCCGGGAGGCCATTGAGCGGTGCAGGGCTGAGAAGTGGGGAAAGTACTTACTGGCATTGGATCAGTCTAAAGCTTTTGACCGAGTGAATCATGAGTACCTTTGGGCTCTACTGAGATGGTATGGTCTTCCAGAGAGGGTGGTTAATTGGTTACAGACGATCTATCGTATGGCTGAAAGCTTTCCACTGGTAAACGGTTGGGTGGGCCCTACCTTTGGTGTAGGCTCGGGTGTTCGTCAGGGGTGTCCCCTGAGCCCCCTCCTGTATGTCTTTGCAATCGATCCCTTCATTAGGAGGGTAGAGTGTGGGACTGTAGGGGGGGTGCAGCTGTGTCCGGAGTTTGCATTGAGGGTGGTGGCTTACGCAGATGATGTCACGGTGGTTCTGTCCTCGCAGGCAGAGGCCCGTGGCATAGAACACCTCATTTGCGAGTACTCTGAGGCTTCGTGCTCCAGAGTAAACCGAGAAAAGTGTGATGTTTTCTGGATGGGGGAGGAGGGGGAGCCTTTTCCTCTTCCAGACAGCTTCCCTCAGGTCAACGATCAGATTAAAATTCTTGGTATCAAATTTGATCATGGAGATTATGCCTCCCTAAATTGGGTTAACAAGCTGGAAGATGCTACCAAGAAGGTAGAGAGTTGGAAAAGATGGAAATTGTCTTTGAGGGAAAGGGTTGACTTGTGCAAAACTTACCTGATCCCGATTTTTTTGTATGTCAGTTACGTGTGCTTTTTGCCACAATCTTTGTGGTCCAGATTGAATTCCTTGTTCTTCCTCTTGTTGTGGAAGAACAGGATCAATATAGTGAAGAGGGGTATCACCTACAGACCGAGGAAAGATGGGGGTTTGAACATGGTAAACCCAGTGATCTTTTTTGTTACAGCTTTTTTAAAGCTTAACATTGGGAGCATGTTTTTAGACACTCCTCCTCGGTGGGTAGAGGGATTTAGACCATGGGTGTTTCCCTTCCTCAGATTCTGGATAGATGGAGGCCAAGTGAGAAGTTTCCGGATTCGTCATGGTTACCTCCCGATCTACGTCATCCAGAGCTTGAAGGTGATAAAGCGATATGACATGGGAGTGGGTGAAGTCAAAAACTTCTCTAGGAGGGAGTTGGAGAGAAGAATTTTGCACACCCACTTTCATGTTCCGCTGTCACTGAGGGACTGTCCAGGTAATGTCGCTTCGGCTGGATTGGTTTTGTTAAATTCACAAAGGTTACCGCCCAAGTTCAAAGATATTGCCTGGCTCACTTTTCATGGGAGGCTTTATGTTGGAGGGAACCTCAGGTGGCGAAGTGCCAGTGAACGTGGCTGCCCACGGGAGGAATGTCCAGGGGTGGAGGAGACGATGGACCACTTCCTGCTTGAGTGTCCTTTTAATGTAAAGGTTTATGAGGAGGTTTCAAAGGCCATTGGTATCCCGTGCCTTTCGGGTCTTAGTTACCCTGAGTGGGCTTATGGGGTAGTCAGAAGATACGGTGACTTTAATTTGACCACAATTTTTTTAGTTAGTTTAGCTGTTAGGTATCACACGTGGAATGCACGGTGCCAGGTATCTATTCGAAGGAAGGTCCTCCCCTGTGATGTGGTGGTAGGTATGATTATGCAAGAGGTGAAAAAGATGATGGATCTGGATAAGGGGAGACTGGATGCTGTCAGATGGTCACAGTGGTGGGGCCGTTTGAAACCCCCTTGAGTGGGTGGTTGAAAGTTTCTTCTTGTTCAGCTGGGTTTCTTTTCTGTCCTTTCACTCCCTGTAGATTTTTTATTCTATTTTTTGTTTTTTGTTGAAAAGGTTTTACATACATCTACCTGAGGTGGTGTGTATTGGTGATGGGTAGGATTAGATAAGATAGATAGTAGTTTAAAGTTTTTGTATTGTTTTATGGTTTGCTGTGTATATATACATATATAATATATAAAAAAAAAAAAAAAATATATATATATATATATATATAAATAGATAGTGGTTAAGGTAGTTGTTGTTCTAAAATCCTTGCTTACTTTTTCTCATAGGAGATAAGTTGTTTATTATTAGGATTGGTAAAGTTTTCTTTTGGTTATAAGGCATAATATGGAGTAATATTGTGTATCGTTATGTTGATATTTGATTTTGTGTATATATATATTTTATCTATTTATTTATTTATTTATTTTTTATATATGTAATTATTGTATATATATATATCTTTGTTGCAAGTTAAAATAAAGAAGCATATTCTGTCACAACAGCAAATTTTTTTTAAGTTGTACCTAAAGTTTTAAGCAGAATTTGGGAATTTTTGAAAAAAAAAAATTTTTGGCCGATTTTTAAGGTCCGGGGCTTACGTAATTTTTCATATGGGTAAATATATTTCTGGTGAGTTGTGTCAAAATTAAGCACCAAAATCAACTTCTGTCACTGCAGCAAATCTTTTTTAAGTTGTATCAAAAGTTTTAAGCAGAATTTGGGGAATTTTGAAAAAAAAAATTTTTGGCCGATTTTTAAGGTCCGGGGCTTATGGAATTTTTCATACAGGTAAATATATTTCTGGTGAGTTGTTTCAAAATTAAGCACCAAAATCAACTTCTGTCACCGCATCAAATCTTTTTTAAGTTGTATCAAAAGTTTTAAGCAGAATTTGGGGATTTTTAAAAAAAAAAACATTTGGGCCGATTTTGAATGTCCGGGGCTTATGGAATTTTTCATTTGGGTAAATATATTTCTGGTGAGTTGTGTCAAAATTAAGCACCAAAATCAACTTCTGTCACCGCAGCACATCTTTTTTAAGTTGTATCAAAAGTTTTAAGCAGAATTTGGGGATTTTTGAAAAAAAAATTTTTGGCCGATTTTTAATGTCTGGGGCTTACGTAATTTTTCATAGGGGTAAATATATTTCTGGTGAGTTGTGTCAAAATTAAGCACCAAAATCAACTTCTGTCACCGCAGCAAATCTTTTTTAAGTTGTACCTAAAGTTTTAAGCAGAATTTGGGGATTTTTGAAAAAAAAAAATTTGGGGCCGATTTTTAAGGTCCGGGGCTTACGTAATTTTTTATATGGATAAATATTTTTCTGGTGAGTTGTGTCAAAATTAAGCACCAAAATCAACTTCTATCATAGCAAGCAAATCTTTTTTAAGTTGTATCAAAAGTTTTAAGCAGAATTTGGGGATTTTTGAAAAAAAATTTTGGCCGATTTTTAAGGTCCGGGGCTTACGTAATTTTTCATACGGGTAAATATATTTCTGGTGAGTTGTGTCAAAATTAAGCACCAAAATCAACTTCTGTCACCAAAGCAAATCTTTTTTAAGTTGTACCAAAAGTTTTAAGCAGAATTTGTGGATTTTTGAAAAAAAAAAATTTGGGCCGATTTTTAAGGTCCGGGGCTTACGTAATTTTTCATACGGGTAAATATATTTCTGGTGAGTTGTGTCAAAATTAAGCACCAAAATCAACTTCTGTCACCACAGCAACTCTTTTTTAAGTTGTATCAAAAGTTTTAAGCAGAATTTGGGGAATTTTGAAAAAAAAAATTTTTGGCCCGATTTTTAAGGTCCGGGGCTTACGTAATTTTTCATACGGGTAAATATATTTCTGGTGAGTTGTGTCAAAATTAAGTTCCAAAATCAACTTCTGTCACCGCAGCAAATCTTTTTTAAGTTGTACCTAAAGTTTTAAGCAGAATTTGGGGATTTTTGAAAAATACAATTTTTGGCCGATTTTTAAGGTCCGGGGCTTACGTAATTTTTCATAGGGGTAAATATATTTCTGGTGAGTTGTGTCAAAATTAAGCACCAAAATCAACTTCTGTCACCACAGCAATTCTTTTGTTTGTTGTACCTAAAGTTTTAAGCAGAATTTGGGGATTTTTGAAAAATAAAATTTTTGGCCGATTTTTAAGGTCCGGGGCTTACGTAATGTTTCATAGGGGTAAATATATTTCTGGTGAGTTGTGTCAAAATTAAGCACCAAAATCAACTTCTGTCACCACAACAACTCTTTTTTAAGTTGTATCAAAAGTTTTAAGCAGAATTTGGGGATTTTTGAAAAAAAAAAATTTTTGCCCGATTTTTAAGGTCCGGGGCTTATGTAATTTTTCATACGGGTAAATATATTTCTGGTGAGTTGTGTCAAAATTAAGTTCCAAAATCAACTTCTGTCACCTCAGCAAATTTTTTTTTAAGTTGTACCTAAAGTTTTAAGCAGAATTTGGGGATTTTTGAAAAATAAAATTTTTGGCCGATTTTTAAGGTCCGGGGCTTACGTAATTTTTCATAGGGGTAAATATATTTCTGGTGAGTTGTGTCAAAATTAAGCACCAAAATCAACTTCTGTCACCACAGCAATTCTTTTGTTTGTTGTACCTAAAGTTTTAAGCAGAATTTGGGGATTTTTGAAAAAAAAAAAATTTGGGCCGATTTTTAAGGTCCAGGGCTTACGTAATTTTTCATATGGTTAAATATATTTCTGGTGAGTTGTGTCAAAATTAAGCACCAAAATCAACTTCTGTCACCGCAGCACATCTTTTTTAAGTTGTATCAAAAGTTTTAAGCAGAATTTGGGGATTTTTGAAATAAAAAAATTTTGCCCGATTTTTAAGGTCCAGGGCTTATGTCATTTTTCATACGGGTAAATATATTTCTGGTGAGTTGTGTCAAAATTAAGCACCAAAATCAACTTCTGTCACCGCAGCAAATCTTTTTTAAGTTGTACCAAAAGTTTTAAGCAGAATTTGGGGATCTTTGAAAAAAAAAATTTTTGGCCGATTTTTAAGAGCCGGGGCTTACGGAATTTTTCATAAGGGTAAATATATTTCTGGTGAGTTGTGTCAAAATTAAGCACCAAAATCAACTTCTGTCTCTGTAGCATACCATTTGGGAGAGGAGTGTCCTAGGAGGAGGTGGTGAGCTGCTGAGACAGGGAGAGGGCTTCCCCAGGCAGGCTGATTCCTCCTGGGGAAGATATCGCTGCTGATCCTGCTGTTTGTGGTGCTGAGGATTTGCTGTGGTGCTGCTGCCTTTCAGCACCATGACTAAGAGAGGCAGACCCCGGGCTGGAGGATCAAGCAGGGGTTCTGTCGCTCCTGTCCCGCCTGACCCGCCTGACCCGCCTAACCTGCCTGCCGGAGGACTGCAGCGCGAGGCCGTGGATCCACCCGCCGGTTCGCGGAGGCCGCAAGTGTGCGCGGCTGGAGCTCCGGACCCCCCTGTCCCTTTGGCGCGCCTGCCCGGGAGACGGAGTGCGGGGAGTCTGATGGAGCAGCCGAAGCAGCCGAAGCAGCCGGAGCTGATGGAGCGGACGGCGGCGGCAAGCGGAGGACTCCCTGTACCAGCGGCGGACGTGCCGGGGAGTCGGAAGGCGGCAGCTGTGCTGGTGGACCCGGCGGCGGGCGGAGGAGGTGTCCTGGACCCCCCTGGACTTTCAGTTCGGAGAGCGGGGGGTCCAGTGGAGTTCAGCAGAGTGCCAGTCTCCAAACCGCTGGCGGCGGGACCCCCGAGTGACGCAACTCGGGGGGTAATGGCGGCCCCCGCTAGCGGTGCAGCGGAGGTGGTTATAGTGGCTGCAGACTCTGCCTCCAAACTGTCAGTAGAGGGACCCCCGAGTGAGGCAACTCGGGGGGGTATGGAGACCCTCACTGGCAGTGAAGAGGAGGATATGGAGGTGATGGCTGATTTGGTGACCCCTAGCCCAGCAGCGCTCCCCAAACTGTCAGTGAAGGGACCCCTGAGTGAGGCAACTCAGGGGGATATGGTGGCCCCCACTGGCAGTGAAGCGGGGAGTGCTGCAGAAGGGGAGAAGACAGAAGACGGGGAGCTAGAGTCTGATACTGAGGAGGATGATTTGTTTGCAGCTTTAAGCATGGACCAGCTGCAAAAAGAGATTAAAAAACTGAGCAGCAAGCTGTCAGATAAGAGAAAGAGGAGGAATCTGGCAGCTCCCTTGGAGAGACAATTCCTTAAGGGGGAAATTGCTGAACTAGCAGTTTCCCTGGACAATGCCAAAGAGCGGCTGGAGTACTTGAAAAAATTAAAAAGAAACTGATAAAGTCCGAATCTACCTCAATGAGTGATATGGAAGGTTTAAAAGTGGAGAAGGTGGAGGCTGCATCAGCTATGGCGGTGAAAGTGGCAGAGCTGCAGGAGGATCCAGGCCCAGAGGTAAGCGATGATGCAAAGGGGACTGGGGGGATCGGGGGTCCCCATAATGCTTCGGTTCCCCTGGTTCCCGCTAGCGGAGCTATTTTACCTGCAAGGGCAGTCAGTGGCAATAGTATGATGGAAGTGTGTTCCGAAGCAACTGACTCAGAGTTAGTCCAGGTGGCAGTATTGGTGGAGGCTGGCATGGAGGGTAGACCAAAAGAACTGGTTCCTGAGGAAGTGCCAGGTGTGTTAAGTCTGGTCGGTGGTGTTGTCCCTGTGGATGTGTCAGCGCAAGGGATGCCAGTCCTGGACAAGTCATCCCTTTCAAATGCGCAAAGGGACATTGTGGAGACTGTTTATGGAGACAGGTTGCTAGTCCCAGAGAGGGCAAGGGTGGCAGCTGCAGTGATTGAAAAAGACTTGGCTCAGAGGAGGGAGAGACAGGCTAAGTCTGTCCCAGGTACCCTGTCTTATGCAAATGTGGTATCTGGGAGGAAAACAACTAATGTACCACCAGCTGCACCCTTGCCTGGGAGTACTGGAAAAAGACGTAATCTAATCCAATTTAAGTGGATTGCTCCTGGAGAAGCTCCAGGAAGAGAGGTGTTTTTAAAAATGGTGTTTAGTTTGGGGTTCTGTCCTGCAGATCTGTACGCCTGCATCCACCCAGTGCGGACCCTGGAGTATGATGTGAGTTTTCTGACGTACCAGGGTCTGCAAACTTTCTGGGGGAGGCTGCAGGCGTGTAGAGACAAGGACCCCTTTAACAAATATGTAATGAATTTAGTCACGAAGCATGACAGGGTAAAAGCCACTATTCTTGTCAGGAATGAGTCACTGCCCCCGGAGGACATAATATTTTGGCTAAAACGGTTTTGTAATGTAGAGTCGGGGGCAGTGAAGGCCGGTTATGTTTTAGGGGTGTGGGGTGGAGCATGGGAGGTGGGTATTAGGTTGAGGATGTCTGAGAAGGGGTTTGTTCATGTACCCTCGGCTGCCTATATAGGTAGGGACAGAGTGCAGTGTTTTTATCCGGGGCAGCCGAGGACATGTTTTAAGTGTGGTGATCACCGTCACGTTAGTTCCGAGTGCACTGTGGTGAAGTGTTCTTTGTGTGGGGGTGTGGGTCACTGGTCTAGAGATTGTCACACTGTCAGGTGCAATTTGTGTGGGGTGGAGGGGCACCCTTATAGCAGATGTCCGAAAGCCAGTCACAATGTGGTGTTAGAACAGGTGGTGGGTAGTAGTGTGGTGGTGAGTGAGGTGGTGAATGAGGTAGAAGAAGAGGGTATAGAGCAGGATGAGGTGGTAAATGTTGAAAGTAGGGAGGAGGTAATGGAGGAGACATTTCAGGAGGTTAGGCGGGGAGGGAATGGGATAAAAGAGAAAGATACAGAAACACAAGTGGTGTTATCCAATAAATTTGATGTTTTCTCCTCTGATGAGGAGGAAATCATAAGGAAAGATGGAGAGTGTTATCTGGTGTCAAAAAAAAACAAAAGAAAAACAAAGAGGTCTTTTAAAGAAAGTGAGAGGCACCGGGACGGGAAAAAAAGAAGGGAGTCAATCCCGGAGGTGGGGGAAGAGGCGGTAAATAAGGAAACTCTGGCCCCGATGGAAAGAAGGGTGGTGGAAAGGAGAAAGGAGGAGGTGGTGGCAATGGAGGAGACAGTGGCGGTTCAGCAGGAGGTAGCCGAAGAGACTGATGTGGAGTCATCCCAGAGCTCGGGGGTCGGGCCAAGTGGCACTGGTGGTGGGGTACACTGCCAGGTCATAAAGTTTGTGGCCAAGGCCCCTGACCCTGGGAT
The DNA here is from genome assembly GCA_031769625.1 of Taudactylus pleione. Lineage (NCBI taxonomy): Eukaryota > Metazoa > Chordata > Amphibia > Anura > Myobatrachidae > Taudactylus > Taudactylus pleione. The sequence continues at coordinate 22,604 of JAUIMM010002815.1, read as the reverse complement.
CCCTGAGGAGGGTGGTGTACCCTCTGGGGGTGGAAGGGAGGGGGGTGGGGATGCCACAGGCGGTGGTGTGGCTGGCCCGCAGGGGGCTGGTGTGCAGTGTTAAGACTTGTTTTTTGGTGATGGTATGTAAAAGTAAGCAAGGTCTTGTAATATTCCATAACCTAGAAACATGGATCCTCATCCTATACGATGTGCCACGATTAATGTGGCTTCCGTGTTGTCCGAATGTGCTCGTATGATGGCCTTTGATTTTTTCAATACGATTGATGTTGATGTTTTATTTTTGCAAGAGACTAGGATTAGTAAATTGGATATCCTCCACAAGGCGAAGCAGGAGTGGAGGAGGGGTCCTTCTTACTGGTCTCTTGCGGCCGAGCCATACGGTGGGGTGGCAGTCCTTTTTTCTGATATGGTAACTGTGCACAAGGTTATTGAATTGCAAGCAGGTAGATGTATGATTTTGGATGTCAACATAAAGGGACAAGATGTGAGATTAATTAATGTGTATGGGCCACAGACACCAGGTGATAGGAAAAGTCTCTTTATGGAGATAAAACCTTTTCTTTTTACAGCCCAGCAGGTCGTCTTTGGTGGTGATTTTAATACCGTTGTTAGGCCAAAAGACAGGGGAGGCTCAAGCAGACCCCTGGGCTATGATTCCAATTTTTTAGTTAGCATGGTTAGACAGGCTGGTTTGGTGGATGTGCATATTCGTCACTCCCCAGACCTCACGGGTTTCACCTACTTTAGTGGTAGTCGTAGGTCTAGGATAGATAGGTTTTTTGTTAAGGAGACTTCCAAGACTTCATCCCTTGGGGTGAGGTTGGTGGAATTTTCCGATCACGGTTTGCTCTCAGTAACTTTGAATGCTTCAGAAACCCCTCAGAAGGGGCGGGGTCTGTGGCGTTTGAACTCTGAACTCCTGGAAGAAGAGAGAGTTAGGCAGTCCTTCAGGGTCTTCTTTCAATCTCAGGAGACACTTCTGGAGGCTGGTTGGAGTAGGTCTGAGTGGTGGGAGGTGATTAAAAAGAGAACCTGCAAATTTTTCCGTGGCCTTATAGCTAAGAAAAACTTGATAAAGCAAAATATCTACCGTAATCTGAGAAGGAAATTGGATTTCCTGATCTCTGAGGAGGGAGATGATGGGGAAATCTCCCGAGTGAAGGCTCAGATGAAAGAGTTCCAATATAACCGATTGGCATCCTTGGTTTTGGAAAGGGATTATGGTATGTACCACTCGCCTGATCCCTACCAGAGCTGTAGGAGGTCAGTCGACGCCAAACATGTCAGAGGACTGGTGGACGGACAGGGTGTTCTTCGTACTGACAAGGAAGGCATTCTGGATGTTATTGTGTCCTACTATTCTGATCTTCTGTCTGAGCAGCCACTCATCAGGGAGAGGATGGAGGAATTTCTGAGGGGAACCCCTGGTCTGAGTTCTCAGGGTGCCTCTCTTGACTCCTTGGCAAGTGATATAACCGCAGAGGAAGTTAGGAAGGCGATAATGGGTTTAAATCCCAAGAAATCACCAGGACCAGATGGTTTAACATCTGAATTTTATAAGACCTTTGCTGACCTCCTGATTCCCCGCCTTGTGGAAGTTTTTAATGAGAGCCTGGATGAGGGAGTCCTCCCTCCTTCCATGAGGTTATCTGCGCTTATTTTGCTGTCCAAAGGGAAGGACTCGTCTCGTATTGAGAACTGGCGCCCCATAGCCCTTCTCAATACAGACAGGAAGATTTTGGCAAAGGTACTGTTTAACAGGCTTTCAGTGTTTTCTGAGCTGTTGCTTTCTCCTTCTCAGCACTGTACGGTGAAGGGTCGTAGCACTTTTAGTGCTGTCCTTGGTGTCCGGGAGGCCATTGAGCGGTGCAGGGCTGAGAAGTGGGGAAAGTACTTACTGGCATTGGATCAGTCAAAAGCTTTTGACCGAGTGAATCATGAGTACCTTTGGGCTCTACTGAGATGGTATGGTCTTCCAGAGAGGGTGGTTAATTGGTTACAGACGATCTATCGTATGGCTGAAAGCTTTCCACTGGTAAACGGTTGGGTGGGCCCTACCTTTGGTGTAGGCTCGGGTGTTCGTCAGGGGTGTCCCCTGAGCCCCCTCCTGTATGTCTTTGCAATCGATCCCTTCGTTAGGAGGGTAGAGTGTGGGACTGTAGGGGGGGTGCAGCTGAGTCCGGAGTTTGCATTGAGGGTGGTGGCTTACGCAGATGATGTCACGGTGGTTCTGTCCTCGCAGGCAGAGGCCCGTGGCATAGAACACCTCATTTGCGAGTACTCTGAGGCTTCGTGCTCCAGAGTAAACCGAGAAAAGTGTGATGTTTTCTGGATGGGGGAGGAGGGGGAGCCTTTTCCTCTTCCGGACAGCTTCCCTCAGGTCAACGATCAGATTAAAATTCTTGGTATCAAATTTGATCATGGAGATTATGCCTCCCTAAATTGGGTTAACAAGCTGGAGGATGCTACCAAGAAGGTAGAGAGTTGGAAAAGATGGAAATTGTCTTTGAGGGAAAGGGTTGACTTGTGCAAAACTTACCTGATCCCGATTTTTTTGTATGTCAGTTACGTGTGCTTTTTGCCACAATCTTTGTGGTCCAGATTGAATTCCTTGTTCTTCCTCTTGTTGTGGAAGAACAGGATCAATATAGTGAAGAGGGGTATCACCTACAGACCGAGGAAAGATGGGGGTTTGAACATGGTAAACCCAGTGATCTTTTTTGTTACAGCTTTTTTAAAGCTTAACATTGGGAGCATGTTTTTAGACACTCCTCCTCGGTGGGTAGAGGGATTTAGACCATGGGTGTTTCCCTTCCTCAGATTCTGGATAGATGGAGGCCAAGTGAGAAGTTTCCGGATTCGTCATGGTTACCTCCCGATCTACGTCATCCAGAGCTTGAAGGTGATAAAGCGATATGACGTGGGAGTGGGTGAAGTCAAAAACTTCTCTAGGAGGGAGTTGGAGAGAAGAATTTTGCACACCCACTTTCATGTTCCGCTGTCACTGAGGGACTGTCCAGGTAATGTCGCTTCGGCTGGATTGGTTTTGTTAAATTCACAAAGGTTACCGCCCAAGTTCAAAGATATTGCCTGGCTCACTTTTCATGGGAGGCTTTATGTTGGAGGGAACCTCAGGTGGCGAAGTGCCAGTGAACGTGGCTGCCCACGGGAGGAATGTCCAGGGGTGGAGGAGACGATGGACCACTTCCTGCTTGAGTGTCCTTTTAATGTAAAGGTTTATGAGGAGGTTTCAAAGGCCATTGGTATCCCGTGCCTTTCGGGTCTTAGTTACCCTGAGTGGGCTTATGGGGTAGTCAGAAGATACGGTGACTTTAATTTGACCACAATTTTTTTAGTTAGTTTAGCTGTTAGGTATCACATGTGGAATGCACGGTGCCAGGTATCTATTCGAAGGAAGGTCCTCCCCTGTGATGTGGTGGTAGGTATGATTATGCAAGAGGTGAAAAAGATGATGGATCTGGATAAGGGGAGACTGGATGCTGTCAGATGGTCACAGTGGTGGGGCCGTTTGAAACCCCCTTGAGTGGGTGGTTGAAAGTCTCTTCTTGTTCAGCTGGGTTTCTTTTCTGTCCTTTCACTCCCTGTAGATTTTTTATTCTATTTTTTGGTTTTTGTTGAAAAGGTTTTACATACATCTACCTGAGGTGGTGTGTATTGGTGATGGGTAGGATTAGATAAGATAGATAGTAGTTTAAAGTTTTTTGTATTGTTTTATGGTTTGCTGTGTATATATACATATATAATATATAAAAAAAAAATATATATATATAAATAGATAGTGGTTAAGGTAGTTGTTGTTCTAAAATCCTTGCTTACTTTTTCTCATAGGAGATAAGTTGTTTATTATTAGGATTGGTAAAGTTTTCTTTTGGTTATAAGGCATAATATGGAGTAATATTGTGTATCCTTATGTTGATATTTGATTTTGTGTATATATATATTTTATCTATTTATTTATTTATTTTTTATATATGTAATTATTGTATATATATATATATATATCTTTGTTGCAAGTTAAAATAAAGAAGCATATTCTGTCACCAAAGCAAATCTTTTTTAAGTTGTACCTAAAGTTTTAAGCAGAATTTGTGGATTTTTGAAAAAAAAAAATTTGGGCCGATTTTTAAGGTCCGGGGCTTACGTAATTTTTCATACGGGTAAATATATTTCTGGTGAGTTGTGTCAAAATTAAGCACCAAAATCAACTTCTGTCATGCAGCAAATCTTTTTTAAGTTGTATCAAAAGTTTTAAGCAGAATTTGGGGATTTTTGAAAAAAAAAATTTTTGGCCGATTTTTAAGGTCCGGGGCTTACATAATTTTTCATATGGGTAAATATATTTCTGGTGAGTTGTGTCAAAATTAAGCACCAAAATCAACTTCTGTCACCACAACAAATCTTTTTTAAGTTGTACTGAAAGTTTTAAGCAGAATTTGGGGATTTTTGAAAAAAAAAAAATTTGGCCGATTTTGAAGGTCCGGGGCTTACGTAATTTTTCATATGGGTAAATATATTTCTGGTGAGTTGTGTCAAAATTAAGCACCAAAATCAACTTCTGTCACCACAGGAAATCTTTTTTAAGTTGTACCAAAAGTTTTAAGCAGAATTTGGGGATTTTAAAAAAAAAAAAAATTTGGGCCGATTTTTAAGGTCCGGGGCTTACGTAATTTTTCATATGAGTAAATATATTTCTGGTGAGTTGTGTCAAAATTAAGCACCAAAATCAACTTCTCTCACCACAGCAAATCTTTTTTAAGTTGTATCAAAAGTTTTAAGCAGAATTTGGGGAATTTTGAAAAAATAAAATTTTGGCCAATTTTTAAGGTCCGGGGCTTACGTAATTTTTCATACGGGTAAATATATTTCTGGTGAGTTGTGTCAAAATTAAGCACCAAAATCAACTTCTGTCACCGCAGCACATCTTTTTTACGTTGTATCAAAAGTTTTAAGCAGAATTTGGGGATTTTTGAAAAATAAAATTTTAGGCCGATTTTTAAGGTCCGGGGCTTACGTAATTTTTCATATGGGTAAATATATTTCTGGTGAGTTGTGTCAAAATTAAGCACCAAAATCAAATTCTGTCACCGCAGCACATCTTTTTTAAGTTGTATCAAAAGTTTTAAGCAGAATTTGGAGATTTTTGAAAAAAAAAATTTTGGGCCGATTTTGAAGGTCCAGGGCTTACGTAATTTTTCATATGGGTAAATATATTTCTGGTGAGTTGTGTCAAAATGAAGCACCAAAATCAACTTCTGTCACCACAGGAAATCTTTTTTAAGTTGTACCAAAAGTTTTAAGCAGAATTTGGGGATTTTTGAAAAAAAAAAAATTGGGGCCGATTTTTAAGGTCCGGGGCTTACGTAATTTTTCATACGGGTAAATATATTTCTGGTGAGTTGTGTCAAAATTAAGCACCAAAATCAACTTCTGTCACCACAGCAAATCTTTTTTAAGTTGTATCAAAAGTTTTAAGCAGAATTTGGGGAATTTTGAAAAAAAAAATTTTTGGCCAATTTTTAAGGTCCGGGGCTTACGTAATTTTTCATATGGGTAAATATATTTCTGGTGAGTTGTGTCAAAATTAAGCACCAAAATCAACTTCTGTCACCACAGCAAATCTTTTTTAAGTTGTACTAAAAGTTTTAAGCAGAATTTGGGGATTTTTGACAAAAAAAAATTTTTGGCTGATTTTGAAGGTCCGGGGCTTACGTAATTTTTCTTACGGGTAAATATATTTCTGGTGAGTTGTGTCAAAATTAAGCACCAAAATCAACTTCTGTCACCACAGCAATTCTTTTTTAAGTTGTACCTAAAGTTTTAAGCAGAATTTGGGGATTTTAGAAAAATAAAATTTTTGGCCGATTGTTAAGGTCCGGGGCTTACGTAATTTTTCATATGGGTAAATATATTTCTGGTGAGTTGTGTCAAAATTAAGCACCAAAATCAACTTCTGTCATGCAGCAAATCTTTTTTAAGTTGTATCAAAAGTTTTAAGCAGAATTTGGGGATTTTTGAAAAAAAAAATTTTTGGCCGATTTTTAAGGTCCGGGGCTTACATAATTTTTCATATGGGTAAATATATTTCTGGTGAGTTGTGTCAAAATTGAGCACCAAAATCAACTTCTGTCACCACAACAAATCTTTTTTAAGTTGTACTAAAAGTTTTAAGCAGAATTTGGGGATTTTAAAAAAAAAAAATTTTGGCCGATTTTGAAGGTCCGGGGCTTACGTAATTTTTCATATGGGTAAATATATTTCTGGTGAGTTGTGTCAAAATTAAGCACCAAAATCAACTTCTGTCACCACAGGAAATATTTTTTAAGTTGTACCAAAAGTTTTAAGCAGAATTTGGGGATTTTTGAAAAAAAAAAAATTTGGGCCGATTTTTAAGGTCCGGGGCTTACGTAATTTTTCATATGGGTAAATATATTTCTGGTGAGTTGTGTCAAAATTAAGCACCAAAATCAACTTCTCTCACCACAGCAAATCTTTTTTAAGTTGTATCAAAAGTTTTAAGCAGAATTTGGGGAATTTTGAAAAAATAAATTTTTGGCCAATTTTTAAGGTCCGGGGCTTACGTAATTTTTCATATGGGTAAATATATTTCTGGTGAGTTGTGTCAAAATTAAGCACCAAAATCAAATTCTGTCACCGCAGCACATCTTTTTTAAGTTGTATCAAAAGTTTTAAGCAGAATTTGGAGATTTTTGAAAAAAAAAATTTTTGGCCGATTTTGAAGGTCTGGGGCTTACGTAATTTTTCATATGGGTAAATATATTTCTGGTGAGTTGTGTCAAAATGAAGCACCAAAATCAACTTCTGTCACCACAGGAAATCTTTTTTAAGTTGTACCAAAAGTTTTAAGCAGAATTTGGGGATTTTTAAAAAAAAAAAAATTTGGGCCGATTTTTAAGGTCCGGGGCTTACGTAATTTTTCATACGGGTAAATATATTTCTGGTGAGTTGTGTCAAAATTAAGCACCAAAATCAACTTCTGTCACCACAGCAAATCTTTTTTAAGTTGTATCAAAAGTTTTAAGCAGAATTTGGGGAATTTTGAAAAAAAAAATTTTTGGCCAATTTTTAAGGTCCGGGGCTTACGTAATTTTTCATATGGGTAAATATATTTCTGGTGAGTTGTGTCAAAATTAAGCACCAAAATCAACTTCTGTCACCACAGCAAATCTTTTTTAAGTTGTACTAAAAGTTTTAAGCAGAATTTGGGGATTTTTGACAAAAAAAATTTTTGGCCGATTTTTAAGGTCCGGGGCTTACGTAATTTTTCATACGGGTAAATATATTTCTGGTGAGTTGTGTCAAAATTAAGCACCAAAATCAACTTCTGTCACCAAAGCAAATCTTTTTTAAGTTGTACCAAAAGTTTTAAGCAGAATTTGTGGATTTTTAAAAAAAAAAAATTAGGGCCGATTTTTAAGGTCCGGGGCTTACGTAATTTCTCATACGGGTAAATATATTTCTGGTGAGTTGTGTCAAAATTAAGCACCAAAATCAACTTCTGTCACCACAGCAATTCTTTTTTAAGTTGTACCTAAAGTTTTAAGCAGAATTTGGGGATTTTAGAAAAATAAAATTTTTGGCCGATTTTGAAGGTCCGGGGCTTACGTAATTTTTCATACGGGTAAATATATTTCTGGTGAGTTGTGTCAAAATTAAGCACCAAAATCAACTTCTGTCATGCAGCAAATCTTTTTTAAGTTGTATCAAAAGTTTTAAGCAGAATTTGGGGATTTTTGAAAAAAAAAATTTTTGGCCGATTTTTAAGGTCCGGGGCTTACATAATTTTTCATATGGGTAAATATATTTCTGGTGAGTTGTGTCAAAATTAAGCACCAAAATCAACTTCTGTCACCACAACAAATCTTTTTTAAGTTGTACTAAAAGTTTTAAGCAGAATTTGGGGATTTTTGAAAAAAAAAAATTTTGGCCGATTTTGAAGGTCCGGGGCTTACGTAATTTTTCATATGGGTAAATATATGTCTGGTGAGTTGTGTCAAAATTAAGCACCAAAATCAACTTCTGTCACCACAGGAAATCTTTTTTAAGTTGTACCAAAAGTTTTAAGCAGAATTTGGGGATTTTTGAAAAAAAAAAAATTTGGGCCGATTTTTAAGGTCCGGGGCTTACGTAATTTTTCATATGGGTAAATATATTTCTGGTGAGTTGTGTCAAAATTAAGCACCAAAATCAACTTCTCTCACCACAGCAAATCTTTTTTAAGTTGTATCAAAAGTTTTAAGCAGAATTTGGGGAATTTTGAAAAAATAAATTTTTGGCAAATTTTTAAGGTCCGGGGCTTACGTAATTTTTGATACGGGTAAATATATTTCTGGTGAGTTGTGTCAAAATTAAGCACCAAAATCAAATTCTGTCACCGCAGCACATCTTTTTTAAGTTGTATCAAAAGTTTTAAGCAGAATTTGGAGATTTTAAAAAAAAAAAATTTTGGCCGATTTTGAAGGTCCGGGGCTTACGTAATTTTTCATATGGGTAAATATATTTCTGGTGAGTTGTGTCAAAATTAAGCACCAAAATCAACTTCTGTCACCACAGGAAATATTTTTTAAGTTGTACCAAAAGTTTTAAGCAGAATTTGGGGATTTTTGAAAAAAAAAAAATTTGGGCCGATTTTTAAGGTCCGGGGCTTACGTAATTTTTCATATGGGTAAATATATTTCTGGTGAGTTGTGTCAAAATTAAGCACCAAAATCAACTTCTCTCACCACAGCAAATCTTTTTTAAGTTGTATCAAAAGTTTTAAGCAGAATTTGGGGAATTTTGAAAAAATAAATTTTTGGCCAATTTTTAAGGTCCGGGGCTTACGTAATTTTTGATACGGGTAAATATATTTCTGGTGAGTTGTGTCAAAATTAAGCACCAAAATCAAATTCTGTCACCGCAGCACATCTTTTTTAAGTTGTATCAAAAGTTTTAAGCAGAATTTGGAGATTTTTTAAAAAAAAAATTTTTGGCCGATTTTGAAGGTCCGGGGCTTACGTAATTTTTCATATGGGTAAATATATTTCTGGTGAGTTGTGTCAAAATGAAGCACCAAAATCAACTTCTGTCACCACAGGAAATCTTTTTTAAGTTGTACCAAAAGTTTTAAGCAGAATTTGGGGATTTTTGAAAAAAAAAAAATTTGGGCCGATTTTTAAGGTCCGGGGCTTACGTAATTTTTCATACGGGTAAATATATTTCTGGTGAGTTGTGTCAAAATTAAGCACCAAAATCAACTTCTGTCACCACAGCAAATCTTTTTTAAGTTGTATCAAAAGTTTTAAGCAGAATTTGGGGAATTTTGAAAAAAAAAATTTTTGTCCAATTTTTAAGGTCCGGGGCTTACGTAATTTTTCATATGGGTAAATATATTTCTGGTGAGTTGTGTCAAAATTAAGCACCAAAATCAACTTCTGTCACCACAGCAAATCTTTTTTAAGTTGTACTAAAAGTTTTAAGCAGAATTTGGGGATTTTAAAAAAAAAAAAATTTTTGGCCGATTTTTAAGGTCCGGGGCTTACGTAATTTTTCATACTGGTAAATATATTTCTGGTGAGTTGTGTCAAAATTAAGCACCAAAATCAACTTCTGTCACCAAAGCAAATCTTTTTTAAGTTGTACCAAAAGTTTTAAGCAGAATTTGTGGATTTTTGAAAAAAAAAAATTAGGGCCGATTTTTAAGGTCCGGGGCTTACGTAATTTCTCATACGGGTAAATATATTTCTGGTGAGTTGTGTCAAAATTAAGCACCAAAATCAACTTCTGTCACCACAGCAATTCTTTTTTAAGTTGTACCTAAAGTTTTAAGCAGAATTTGGGGATTTTAGAAAAATACAATTTTTGGCCGATTGTTAAGGTCCAGGGCTTATGTAATTTTTCATAAGGGTAAATATATTTCTGGTGAGTTGTGTCAAAATTAAGCACCAAAATCAACTTCTGTCACCGCAGCAAATCTTTTTTAAGTTGTATCAAAAGTTTTAAGCAGAATTTGGGGATTTTTGAAAAAAAATTTTTAGCCCGATTTTGAAGGTCCGGGGCTTACGTAATTTTTCATACGGGTAAATATATTTCTGGTGAGTTGTGTCAAAATTAAGCACCAAAATCAACTTCTGTCACTGCAGCACATCTTTTTTAAGTTGTACCTAAAGTTTTAAGCCGAATTTGGGGATTATTGAAAAAAAAAATTTTGGCCGATTTTTAAGGTCCGGGGCTTATGTAATTTTTTATATGGATAAATATTTTTCTAGTGAGTTGTGTCAAAATTAAGCACCAAAATCAACTTCTATCATAGCAAGCAAATCTTTTTTAAGTTGTATCAAAAGTTTTAAGCAGAATTTGGGGATTTTTGAAAAAAAATTTTGGCCGATTTTTAAGGTCCGGGGCTTACGTAATTTTTCATACGGGTAAATATATTTCTGGTGAGTTGTGTCAAAATTAAGCACCAAAATCAACTTCTGTCACCACAGCAACTCTTTTTTAAGTTGTATCAAAAGTTTTAAGCAGAATTTGGGGAATTTTGAAAAAAAAAATTTTTGGCCCGATTTTTAAGGTCCGGGGCTTACGTAATTTTTCATACGGGTAAATATATTTCTGGTGAGTTGTGTCAAAATTAAGTTCCAAAATCAACTTCTGTCACCGCAGCAAATCTTTTTTAAGTTGTACCTAAAGTTTTAAGCAGAATTTGGGGATTTTTGAAAAATACAATTTTTGGCCGATTTTTAAGGTCCGGGGCTTACGTAATTTTTCATAGGGGTAAATATATTTCTGGTGAGTTGTGTCAAAATTAAGCACCAAAATCAACTTCTGTCACCACAGCAATTCTTTTGTTTGTTGTACCTAAAGTTTTAAGCAGAATTTGGGGATTTTTGAAAAATAAAATTTTTGGCCGATTTTTAAGGTCCGGGGCTTACGTAATGTTTCATAGGGGTAAATATATTTCTGGTGAGTTGTGTCAAAATTAAGCACCAAAATCAACTTCTGTCACCACAACAACTCTTTTTTAAGTTGTATCAAAAGTTTTAAGCAGAATTTGGGGATTTTTGAAAAAAAAAATTTTTTGCCCGATTTTTAAGGTCCGGGGCTTATGTAATTTTTCATACGGGTAAATATATTTCTGGTGAGTTGTGTCAAAATTAAGTTCCAAAATCAACTTCTGTCACCTCAGCAAATTTTTTTTTAAGTTGTACCTAAAGTTTTAAGCAGAATTTGGGGATTTTTGAAAAATAAAATTTTTGGCCGATTTTTAAGGTCCGGGGCTTACGTAATTTTTCATAGGGGTAAATATATTTCTGGTGAGTTGTGTCAAAATTAAGCACCAAAATCAACTTCTGTCACCACAGCAATTCTTTTGTTTGTTGTACCTAAAGTTTTAAGCAGAATTTGGGGATTTTTGAAAAAAAAAAAATTTGGGCTGATTTTTAAGGTCCAGGGCTTACGTAATTTTTCATATGGTTAAATATATTTCTGGTGAGTTGTGTCAAAATTAAGCACCAAAATCAACTTCTGTCACCGCAGCACATCTTTTTTAAGTTGTATCAAAAGTTTTAAGCAGAATTTGGGGATTTTTGAAATAAAAAAATTTTGCCCGATTTTTAAGGTCCAGGGCTTATGTCATTTTTCATACGGGTAAATATATTTCTGGTGAGTTGTGTCAAAATTAAGCACCAAAATCAACTTCTGTCACCAAAGCAAATCTTTTTTAAGTTGTACCAAAAGTTTTAAGCAGAATTTGGGGATTTTTGAAAAAAAAAATTTTGGGCCGATTTTTAAGGTCCGGGGCTTACATAATTTTTCATATGGGTAAATATATTTCTGGTGAGTTGTGTCAAAATTAAGCACCAAAATCAACTTCTGTCACCAAAGCAAATCTTTTTTAAGTTGTACCAAAAGTTTTAAGCAGAATTTGTGGATTTTTGAAAAAAAAAAATTAGGGCCGATTTTTAAGGTCCGGGGCTTACGTAATTTCTCATACGGGTAAATATATTTCTGGTGAGTTGTGTCAAAATTAAGCACCAAAATCAACTTCTGTCACCACAGCAATTCTTTTTTAAGTTGTACCTAAAGTTTTAAGCAGAATTTGGGGATTTTAGAAAAATACAATTTTTGGCCGATTGTTAAGGTCCGGGGCTTATGTAATTTTTCATAAGGGTAAATATATTTCTGGTGAGTTGTGTCAAAATTAAGCACCAAAATCAACTTCTGTCACCGCAGCAAATCTTTTTTAAGTTGTATCAAAAGTTTTAAGCAGAATTTGGGGATTTTTGAAAAAAAATTTTTAGCCCGATTTTGAAGGTCCGGGGCTTACGTAATTTTTCATACAGGTAAATATATTTCTGGTGAGTTGTGTCAAAATTAAGCACCAAAATCAACTTCTGTCACTGCAGCACATCTTTTTTAAGTTGTACCTAAAGTTTTAAGCCGAATTTGGGGATTATTGAAAAAAAAAATTTTGGCCGATTTTTAAGGTCCGGGGCTTATGTAATTTTTTATATGGATAAATATTTTTCTAGTGAGTTGTGTCAAAATTAAGCACCAAAATCAACTTCTATCATAGCAAGCAAATCTTTTTTAAGTTGTATCAAAAGTTTTAAGCAGAATTTGGGGATTTTTGAAAAAAAAATTTGGCCGATTTTTAAGGTCCGGGGCTTACGTAATTTTTCATACGGGTAAATATATTTCTGGTGAGTTGTGTCAAAATTAAGCACCAAAATCAACTTCTGTCACCAAAGCAAATCTTTTTTAAGTTGTACCAAAAGTTTTAAGCAGAATTTGTGGATTTTTGAAAAAAAAAAATTTGGGCCGATTTTTAAGGTCCGGGGCTTACGTAATTTTTCATACGGGTAAATATATTTCTGGTGAGTTGTGTCAAAATTAAGCACCAAAATCAACTTCTGTCACCACAGCAACTCTTTTTTAAGTTGTATCAAAAGTTTTAAGCAGAATTTGGGGAATTTTGAAAAAAAAAATTTTTGGCCCGATTTTTAAGGTCCGGGGCTTACGTAATTTTTCATACGGGTAAATATATTTCTGGTGAGTTGTGTCAAAATTAAGTTCCAAAATCAACTTCTGTCACCGCAGCAAATCTTTTTTAAGTTGTACCTAAAGTTTTAAGCAGAATTTGGGGATTTTTGAAAAATACAATTTTTGGCCGATTTTTAAGGTCCGGGGCTTACGTAATTTTTCATAGGGGTAAATATATTTCTGGTGAGTTGTGTCAAAATTAAGCACCAAAATCAACTTCTGTCACCACAGCAATTCTTTTGTTTGTTGTACCTAAAGTTTTAAGCAGAATTTGGGGATTTTTGAAAAATAAAATTTTTGGCCGATTTTTAAGGTCCGGGGCTTACGTAATGTTTCATAGGGGTAAATATATTTCTGGTGAGTTGTGTCAAAATTAAGCACCAAAATCAACTTCTGTCACCACAACAACTCTTTTTTAAGTTGTATCAAAAGTTTTAAGCAGAATTTGGGGATTTTTGAAAAAAAAAATTTTTTGCCCGATTTTTAAGGTCCGGGGCTTATGTAATTTTTCATACGGGTAAATATATTTCTGGTGAGTTGTGTCAAAATTAAGTTCCAAAATCAACTTCTGTCACCTCAGCAAATTTTTTTTTAAGTTGTACCTAAAGTTTTAAGCAGAATTTGGGGATTTTTGAAAAATAAAATTTTTGGCCGATTTTTAAGGTCCGGGGCTTACGTAATTTTTCATAGGGGTAAATATATTTCTGGTGAGTTGTGTCAAAATTAAGCACCAAAATCAACTTCTGTCACCACAGCAATTCTTTTGTTTGTTGTACCTAAAGTTTTAAGCAGAATTTGGGGATTTTTGAAAAAAAAAAAATTTGGGCTGATTTTTAAGGTCCAGGGCTTACGTAATTTTTCATATGGTTAAATATATTTCTGGTGAGTTGTGTCAAAATTAAGCACCAAAATCAACTTCTGTCACCGCAGCACATCTTTTTTAAGTTGTATCAAAAGTTTTAAGCAGAATTTGGGGATTTTTGAAATAAAAAAATTTTGCCCGATTTTTAAGGTCCAGGGCTTATGTCATTTTTCATATGGGTAAATATATTTCTGGTGAGTTGTGTCAAAATTAAGCACCAAAATCAACTTCTGTCACCAAAGCAAATCTTTTTTAAGTTGTACCAAAAGTTTTAAGCAGAATTTGGGGATTTTTGAAAAAAAAAACATTTGGGCCGATTTTGAAGGTCCGGGGCTTATGGAATTTTTCATTTGGGTAAATATATTTCTGGTGAGTTGTGTCAAAATTAAGCACCAAAATCAACTTCTGTCACCGCAGCACATCTTTTTTAAGTTGTATCAAAAGTTTTAAGCAGAATTTGGGGATTTTTGAAAAAAAAATTTTTGGCCGATTTTTAATGTCTGGGGCTTACGTAATTTTTCATAGGGGTAAATATATTTCTGGTGAGTTGTGTCAAAATTAAGCACCAAAATCAACTTCTGTCACCGCAGCAAATCTTTTTTAAGTTGTACCTAAAGTTTTAAGCAGAATTTGGGGATTTTTGAAAAAAAAAAATTTGGGGCCGATTTTTAAGGTCCGGGGCTTACGTAATTTTTTATATGGATAAATATTTTTCTGGTGAGTTGTGTCAAAATTAAGCACCAAAATCAACTTCTATCATAGCAAGCAAATCTTTTTTAAGTTGTATCAAAAGTTTTAAGCAGAATTTGGGGATTTTTGAAAAAAAATTTTGGCCGATTTTTAAGGTCCGGGGCTTACGTAATTTTTCATACGGGTAAATATATTTCTGGTGAGTTGTGTCAAAATTAAGCACCAAAATCAACTTCTGTCACCAAAGCAAATCTTTTTTAAGTTGTACCAAAAGTTTTAAGCAGAATTTGTGGATTTTTGAAAAAAAAAAATTTGGGCCGATTTTTAAGGTCCGGGGCTTACGTAATTTTTCATACGGGTAAATATATTTCTGGTGAGTTGTGTCAAAATTAAGCACCAAAATCAACTTCTGTCACCACAGCAACTCTTTTTTAAGTTGTATCAAAAGTTTTAAGCAGAATTTGGGGAATTTTGAAAAAAAAAATTTTTGGCCCGATTTTTAAGGTCCGGGGCTTACGTAATTTTTCATACGGGTAAATATATTTCTGGTGAGTTGTGTCAAAATTAAGTTCCAAAATCAACTTCTGTCACCGCAGCAAATCTTTTTTAAGTTGTACCTAAAGTTTTAAGCAGAATTTGGGGATTTTTGAAAAATACAATTTTTGGCCGATTTTTAAGGTCCGGGGCTTACGTAATTTTTCATAGGGGTAAATATATTTCTGGTGAGTTGTGTCAAAATTAAGCACCAAAATCAACTTCTGTCACCACAGCAATTCTTTTGTTTGTTGTACCTAAAGTTTTAAGCAGAATTTGGGGATTTTTGAAAAATAAAATTTTTGGCCGATTTTTAAGGTCCGGGGCTTACGTAATGTTTCATAGGGGTAAATATATTTCTGGTGAGTTGTGTCAAAATTAAGCACCAAAATCAACTTCTGTCACCACAACAACTCTTTTTTAAGTTGTATCAAAAGTTTTAAGCAGAATTTGGGGATTTTTGAAAAAAAAAAATTTTTGCCCGATTTTTAAGGTCCGGGGCTTATGTAATTTTTCATACGGGTAAATATATTTCTGGTGAGTTGTGTCAAAATTAAGTTCCAAAATCAACTTCTGTCACCTCAGCAAATTTTTTTTTAAGTTGTACCTAAAGTTTTAAGCAGAATTTGGGGATTTTTGAAAAATAAAATTTTTGGCCGATTTTTAAGGTCCGGGGCTTACGTAATTTTTCATAGGGGTAAATATATTTCTGGTGAGTTGTGTCAAAATTAAGCACCAAAATCAACTTCTGTCACCACAGCAATTCTTTTGTTTGTTGTACCTAAAGTTTTAAGCAGAATTTGGGGATTTTTGAAAAAAAAAAAATTTGGGCCGATTTTTAAGGTCCAGGGCTTACGTAATTTTTCATATGGTTAAATATATTTCTGGTGAGTTGTGTCAAAATTAAGCACCAAAATCAACTTCTGTCACCGCAGCACATCTTTTTTAAGTTGTATCAAAAGTTTTAAGCAGAATTTGGGGATTTTTGAAATAAAAAAATTTTGCCCGATTTTTAAGGTCCAGGGCTTATGTCATTTTTCATACGGGTAAATATATTTCTGGTGAGTTGTGTCAAAATTAAGCACCAAAATCAACTTCTGTCACCGCAGCAAATCTTTTTTAAGTTGTACCAAAAGTTTTAAGCAGAATTTGGGGATCTTTGAAAAAAAAAATTTTTGGCCGATTTTTAAGAGCCGGGGCTTACGGAATTTTTCATAAGGGTAAATATATTTCTGGTGAGTTGTGTCAAAATTAAGCACCAAAATCAACTTCTGTCTCTGTAGCATACCATTTGGGAGAGGAGTGTCCTAGGAGGAGGTGGTGAGCTGCTGAGACAGGGAGAGGGCTTCCCCAGGCAGGCTGATTCCTCCTGGGGAAGATATCGCTGCTGATCCTGCTGTTTGTGGTGCTGAGGATTTGCTGTGGTGCTGCTGCCTTTCAGCACCATGACTAAGAGAGGCAGACCCCGGGCTGGAGGATCAAGCAGGGGTTCTGTCGCTCCTGTCCCGCCTGACCCGCCTGACCCGCCTAACCTGCCTGCCGGAGGACTGCAGCGCGAGGCCGTGGATCCACCCGCCGGTTCACGGAGGCCGCAAGTGTGCGCGGCTGGAGCTCCGGACCCCCCTGTCCCTTTGGCGCGCCTGCCCGGGAGACGGAGTGCGGGGAGTCTGACGGAGCAGCCGAAGCAGCCGAAGCAGCCGGAGCTGATGGAGCGGACGGCGGCGGCAAGCGGAGGACTCCCTGTACCAGCGGCGGACGTGCCGGGGAGTCGGAAGGCGGCAGCTGTGCTGGTGGACCCGGCGGCGGGCGGAGGAGGTGTCCTGGACCCCCCTGGACTTTCAGTTCGGAGAGCGGGGGGTCCAGTGGAGTTCAGCAGAGTGCCAGTCTCCAAACCGCTGGCGGCGGGACCCCCGAGTGACGCAACTCGGGGGGTAATGGCGGCCCCCGCTAGCGGTGCAGCGGAGGTGGTTATAGTGGCTGCAGACTCTGCCTCCAAACTGTCAGTAGAGGGACCCCCGAGTGAGGCAACTCGGGGGGGTATGGAGACCCTCACTGGCAGTGAAGAGGAGGATATGGAGGTGATGGCTGATTTGGTGACCCCTAGCCCAGCAGCGCTCCCCAAACTGTCAGTGAAGGGACCCCTGAGTGAGGCAACTCAGGGGGATATGGTGGCCCCCACTGGCAGTGAAGCGGGGAGTGCTGCAGAAGGGGAGAAGACAGAAGACGGGGAGCTAGAGTCTGATACTGAGGAGGATGATTTGTTTGCAGCTTTAAGCATGGACCAGCTGCAAAAAGAGATTAAAAAACTGAGCAGCAAGCTGTCAGATAAGAGAAAGAGGAGGAATCTGGCAGCTCCCTTGGAGAGACAATTCCTTAAGGGGGAAATTGCTGAACTAGCAGTTTCCCTGGACAATGCCAAAGAGCGGCTGGAGTACTTGAAAAAATTAAAAAGAAACTGATAAAGTCCGAATCTACCTCAATGAGTGATATGGAAGGTTTAAAAGTGGAGAAGGTGGAGGCTGCATCAGCTATGGCGGTGAAAGTGGCAGAGCTGCAGGAGGATCCAGGCCCAGAGGTAAGCGATGATGCAAAGGGGACTGGGGGGATCGGGGGTCCCCATAATGCTTCGGTTCCCCTGGTTCCCGCTAGCGGAGCTATTTTACCTGCAAGGGCAGTCAGTGGCAATAGTATGATGGAAGTGTGTTCCGAAGCAACTGACTCAGAGTTAGTCCAGGTGGCAGTATTGGTGGAGGCTGGCATGGAGGGTAGACCAAAAGAACTGGTTCCTGAGGAAGTGCCAGGTGTGTTAAGTCTGGTCGGTGGTGTTGTCCCTGTGGATGTGTCAGCGCAAGGGATGCCAGTCCTGGACAAGTCATCCCTTTCAAATGCGCAAAGGGACATTGTGGAGACTGTTTATGGAGACAGGTTGCTAGTCCCAGAGAGGGCAAGGGTGGCAGCTGCAGTGATTGAAAAAGACTTGGCTCAGAGGAGGGAGAGACAGGCTAAGTCTGTCCCAGGTACCCTGTCTTATGCAAATGTGGTATCTGGGAGGAAAACAACTAATGTACCACCAGCTGCACCCTTGCCTGGGAGTACTGGAAAAAGACGTAATCTAATCCAATTTAAGTGGATTGCTCCTGGAGAAGCTCCAGGAAGAGAGGTGTTTTTAAAAATGGTGTTTAGTTTGGGGTTCTGTCCTGCAGATCTGTACGCCTGCATCCACCCAGTGCGGACCCTGGAGTATGATGTGAGTTTTCTGACGTACCAGGGTCTGCAAACTTTCTGGGGGAGGCTGCAGGCGTGTAGAGACAAGGACCCCTTTAACAAATATGTAATGAATTTAGTCACGAAGCATGACAGGGTAAAAGCCACTATTCTTGTCAGGAATGAGTCACTGCCCCCGGAGGACATAATATTTTGGCTAAAACGGTTTTGTAATGTAGAGTCGGGGGCAGTGAAGGCCGGTTATGTTTTAGGGGTGTGGGGTGGAGCATGGGAGGTGGGTATTAGGTTGAGGATGTCTGAGAAGGGGTTTGTTCATGTACCCTCGGCTGCCTATATAGGTAGGGACAGAGTGCAGTGTTTTTATCCGGGGCAGCCGAGGACATGTTTTAAGTGTGGTGATCACCGTCACGTTAGTTCCGAGTGCACTGTGGTGAAGTGTTCTTTGTGTGGGGGTGTGGGTCACTGGTCTAGAGATTGTCACACTGTCAGGTGCAATTTGTGTGGGGTGGAGGGGCACCCTTATAGCAGATGTCCGAAAGCCAGTCACAATGTGGTGTTAGAACAGGTGGTGGGTAGTAGTGTGGTGGTGAGTGAGGTGGTGAATGAGGTAGAAGAAGAGGGTATAGAGCAGGATGAGGTGGTAAATGTTGAAAGTAGGGAGGAGGTAATGGAGGAGACATTTCAGGAGGTTAGGCGGGGAGGGAATGGGATAAAAGAGAAAGATACAGAAACACAAGTGGTGTTATCCAATAAATTTGATGTTTTCTCCTCTGATGAGGAGGAAATCATAAGGAAAGATGGAGAGTGTTATCTGGTGTCAAAAAAAAACAAAAGAAAAACAAAGAGGTCTTTTAAAGAAAGTGAGAGGCACCGGGACGGGAAAAAAAGAAGGGAGTCAATCCCGGAGGTGGGGGAAGAGGCGGTAAATAAGGAAACTCTGGCCCCGATGGAAAGAAGGGTGGTGGAAAGGAGAAAGGAGGAGGTGGTGGCAATGGAGGAGACAGTGGCGGTTCAGCAGGAGGTAGCCGAAGAGACTGATGTGGAGTCATCCCAGAGCTCGGGGGTCGGGCCAAGTGGCACTGGTGGTGGGGTACACTGCCAGGTCATAAAGTTTGTGGCCAAGGCCCCTGACCCTGGGATCCCTGAGGAGGGTGGTGTACCCTCTGGGGGTGGAAGGGAGGGGGGTGGGGATGCCACAGGCGGTGGTGTGGCTGGCCCGCAGGGGGCTGGTGTGCAGTGTTAAGACTTGTTTTTTGGTGATGGTATGTAAAAGTAAGCAAGGTCTTGTAATATTCCATAACCTAGAAACATGGATCCTCATCCTATACGATGTGCCACGATTAATGTGGCTTCCGTGTTGTCCGAATGTGCTCGTATGATGGCCTTTGATTTTTTCAATACGATTGATGTTGATGTTTTATTTTTGCAAGAGACTAGGATTAGTAAATTGGATATCCTCCACAAGGCGAAGCAGGAGTGGAGGAGGGGTCCTTCTTACTGGTCTCTTGCGGCCGAGCCATACGGTGGGGTGGCAGTCCTTTTTTCTGATATGGTAACTGTGCACAAGGTTATTGAATTGCAAGCAGGTAGATGTATGATTTTGGATGTCAACATAAAGGGACAAGATGTGAGATTAATTAATGTGTATGGGCCACAGACACCAGGTGATAGGAAAAGTCTCTTTATGGAGATAAAACCTTTTCTTTTTACAGCCCAGCAGGTCGTCTTTGGTGGTGATTTTAATACCGTTGTTAGGCCAAAAGACAGGGGAGGCTCAAGCAGACCCCTGGGCTATGATTCCAATTTTTTAGTTAGCATGGTTAGACAGGCTGGTTTGGTGGATGTGCATATTCGTCACTCCCCAGACCTCACGGGTTTCACCTACTTTAGTGGTAGTCGTAGGTCTAGGATAGATAGGTTTTTTGTTAAGGAGACTTCCAAGACTTCATCCCTTGGGGTGAGGTTGGTGGAATTTTCCGATCACGGTTTGCTCTCAGTAACTTTGAATGCTTCAGAAACCCCTCAGAAGGGGCGGGGTCTGTGGCGTTTGAACTCTGAACTCCTGGAAGAAGAGAGAGTTAGGCAGTCCTTCAGGGTCTTCTTTCAATCTCAGGAGACACTTCTGGAGGCTGGTTGGAGTAGGTCTGAGTGGTGGGAGGTGATTAAAAAGAGAACCTGCAAATTTTTCCGTGGCCTTATAGCTAGGAAAAACTTGATAAAGCAAAATATCTACCGTAATCTGAGAAGGAAATTGGATTTCCTGATCTCTGAGGAGGGAGATGATGGGGAAATCTCCCGAGTGAAGGCTCAGATGAAAGAGTTCCAATATAACCGATTGGCATCCTTGGTTTTGGAAAGGGATTATGGTATGTACCACTCGCCTGATCCCTACCAGAGCTGTAGGAGGTCAGTCGACGCCAAACATGTCAGAGGACTGGTGGACGGACAGGGTGTTCTTCGTACTGACAAGGAAGGCATTCTGGATGTTATTGTGTCCTACTATTCTGATCTTCTGTCTGAGCAGCCACTCATCAGGGAGAGGATGGAGGAATTTCTGAGGGGAACCCCTGGTCTGAGTTCTCAGGGTGCCTCTCTTGACTCCTTGGCAAGTGATATAACCGCAGAGGAAGTTAGGAAGGCGATAATGGGTTTAAATCCCAAGAAATCACCAGGACCAGATGGTTTAACATCTGAATTTTATAAGACCTTTGCTGACCTCCTGATTCCCCGCCTTGTGGAAGTTTTTAATGAGAGCCTGGATGAGGGAGTCCTCCCTCCTTCCATGAGGTTATCTGCGCTTATTTTGCTGTCCAAAGGGAAGGACTCGTCTCGTATTGAGAACTGGCGCCCCATAGCCCTTCTCAATACAGACAGGAAGATTTTGGCAAAGGTACTGTTTAACAGGCTTTCAGTGTTTTCTGAGCTGTTGCTTTCTCCTTCTCAGCACTGTACGGTGAAGGGTCGTAGCACTTTTAGTGCTGTCCTTGGTGTCCGGGAGGCCATTGAGCGGTGCAGGGCTGAGAAGTGGGGAAAGTACTTACTGGCATTGGATCAGTCAAAAGCTTTTGACCGAGTGAATCATGAGTACCTTTGGGCTCTACTGAGATGGTATGGTCTTCCAGAGAGGGTGGTTAATTGGTTACAGACGATCTATCGTATGGCTGAAAGCTTTCCACTGGTAAACGGTTGGGTGGGCCCTACCTTTGGTGTAGGCTCGGGTGTTCGTCAGGGGTGTCCCCTGAGCCCCCTCCTGTATGTCTTTGCAATCGATCCCTTCGTTAGGAGGGTAGAGTGTGGGACTGTAGGGGGGGTGCAGCTGAGTCCGGAGTTTGCATTGAGGGTGGTGGCTTACGCAGATGATGTCACGGTGGTTCTGTCCTCGCAGGCAGAGGCCCGTGGCATAGAACACCTCATTTGCGAGTACTCTGAGGCTTCGTGCTCCAGAGTAAACCGAGAAAAGTGTGATGTTTTCTGGATGGGGGAGGAGGGGGAGCCTTTTCCTCTTCCGGACAGCTTCCCTCAGGTCAACGATCAGATTAAAATTCTTGGTATCAAATTTGATCATGGAGATTATGCCTCCCTAAATTGGGTTAACAAGCTGGAGGATGCTACCAAGAAGGTAGAGAGTTGGAAAAGATGGAAATTGTCTTTGAGGGAAAGGGTTGACTTGTGCAAAACTTACCTGATCCCGATTTTTTTGTATGTCAGTTACGTGTGCTTTTTGCCACAATCTTTGTGGTCCAGATTGAATTCCTTGTTCTTCCTCTTGTTGTGGAAGAACAGGATCAATATAGTGAAGAGGGGTATCACCTACAGACCGAGGAAAGATGGGGGTTTGAACATGGTAAACCCAGTGATCTTTTTTGTTACAGCTTTTTTAAAGCTTAACATTGGGAGCATGTTTTTAGACACTCCTCCTCGGTGGGTAGAGGGATTTAGACCATGGGTGTTTCCCTTCCTCAGATTCTGGATAGATGGAGGCCAAGTGAGAAGTTTCCGGATTCGTCATGGTTACCTCCCGATCTACGTCATCCAGAGCTTGAAGGTGATAAAGCGATATGACGTGGGAGTGGGTGAAGTCAAAAACTTCTCTAGGAGGGAGTTGGAGAGAAGAATTTTGCACACCCACTTTCATGTTCCGCTGTCACTGAGGGACTGTCCAGGTAATGTCGCTTCGGCTGGATTGGTTTTGTTAAATTCACAAAGGTTACCGCCCAAGTTCAAAGATATT
>JAUIMM010002814.1:17500-109135 GCA_031769625.1 Taudactylus pleione | reverse complement strand
TACACACACACACTATACACACAGTATACGCACAATATACACACACACACTATACACACATGTTTTTGTAGAGACAATCCCTACTTGTAGGGTACAGGTCTAAGTTATGTCTCACTGTTCACCCAATATGTTAGGGGCTCATTATGAATTAAAACGTTCCTGTGTGCTTATCTGTGAGGGGTGTTTGTCTATGGTCTAACCATCCTTTATATCCATGTCCATTTTGGGGCTCAGTGGGGAGAGACTGGCGGGGGCTGTCCGGGGAGGAGATGGAGGAACACGGTAGTGACAGTCTGAGAGCTGTGATGATGATGGGAGAATGTCGCCCAGCGTATCTCTCTGGCGTTTCTCTCCTGTACTGGCATCTTACAGCAACTCTCATCAGCCCATCTCCAGATCACCATCTGTCCACTGAGTTCACCCATTTTAAAAGCAGGATCACTTCTCGTCAGTATATATATATGGAGATAATAGGGAGAGATGGATGGAGATAATAATGGAAGATAGAGATAATAGGGGAAGATAGAGATAATAGGGAGAGAGAGATAATAGGGAGAGAGAGATAATAGGCAGAGAGACATAATAGGCAGAGAGACATAATAGGGAGATATAGAGATAATAGGGAGAGAGAGATGGAGATAATAGGGAGATAGAGATAATAGGGAGAGAGAGATGGAGATAATAGGCAGAGAGACATAATAGGGAGATATAGAGATAATAGGGAGAGAGAGATGGAGATAATAGGGAGATAGAGATAATAGGGAGAGAGAGATGGAGATAATAGGCAGAGAGACATAATAGGGAGATATAGAGATAATAGGGAGAGAGATAGAGATAATAGGGAAAGATAGATGGAGATAATAGGGAGAGAGATAATAGAGAGAGATAATAGGGAGATATAGAGATAATAGGGAGAGAGAGAGACAATAGGGAGAGATAGAGATAATAGGGAGTGAGAGAGAGACAATATGGAGAGAGAGATAATGAGAGAGAGATAGATGGAGATAATAGGGACATATAAAGATAATAGGGAGAGAGAGATAGAGATAATAGGGAAAGATAGATGGAGATAATAGGGAGAGAGAGAGATAATAGGGAGAGATAGAGATAATAGGGAGTGAGAGAGAGACAATAGGGAGAGATAGAGATAATAGGGAGAGAGATAATGAGAGAGAGATAGATGGAGATAATAGGGACATATAAAGATAATAGGGAGAGAGAGATAGAGATAATAGGGAAAGATAGATGGAGATAATAGGGAGAGATAGAGATAATAGGGATATATTAAGATAATAGGACGATATAGAGATAATAGGGAGAGATTGGAGATGATAGAGATAATATGGAGTGAGAGAGAGATAATAGGGAGAGATACTAGGGAGGGAGAGACAATAGGGAGAGATAGAGATAATAGGGAGAGATAGATGGAGATAATAGGGAGAGATGGAGATAATAGGGAGAGATAGATGGAGATAATAGGGAGAGATGGAGATAATAGGGAGAGAGATAATAGGGAGATATAGAGATAATAGGGAAAGTTAGATGGAGATAATGGAGAGAGAGATAATAGGGAGAGAGAGAGATAATAGGGATATATAGAGATAATAGGACGATATAGAGATAATAGGGAGAGATAGAGATAATAGGGAGAGATAGAGATAATATGGAGTGAGAGAGAGATAATAGGGAGAGATAGAGATAATAGGGAGAGATAGATGGAGATAATAGGGAGATATAGATGGAGATAATGGAGAGAGAGGTAATAGGGAGAGCGATAATAGGGATATATAGAGATAATAGGACGATATAGAGATAATAGGGAGTGAGAGAGAGACAATAGGGAGAGAGAGAGATAATAGGGAGAGATGGATGGAGATAATAGGGTGAGATAGAGATAATTGGGAGAGATAGATGGAGATAATAGGGAGAGATGGATGGAGATAATAGGGAGAGAGATATAATAGGGAAAGATAGATAGAGATAATAGGAAGAGAGAGATAATAGGGAGATATAGAGATAATTGGGAGAGATAGATGGAGATAATAGGGAGAGATAGAGATAATAGGGAGAGATAGAGATAATAGGGAGAGATAGAGATAATAAGGAGAGATAGATGGAGATAATAGGGAGAGATGGATGGAGATAATAGGGAGAGATAGATGGAGATAATAGGGAGATATAGAGATAATAAGGAGAGAGATATATAGATAATAGGGAGAGATAGAGATAATTGGGAGAGATGGATGGAGATAATACGGAGATATAGATGGAGATAATAGGGAGAGATAGAGATAATTGGGAGAGATAGATGGAGATAATAGGGAGAGATAAATGGAGATATAGATGGAGATAATACAGAGATATAGATGGAGATAATAGGGAGAGATAGAGATAATAGGGGGAGATAGAGATAATAGGGAGAGATGGATGGAGATAATAGGGAGAGATGGAGATAACAGGGAGATATAGATGGAGATAATAGGGTGAGAGAGATAATAGAGAGAGTAATAGGGAGAGAATGATAATAGTGAGAGATAGAGAGAGCGATATAGACACAGGGAGATCATGGATGTAAATTAGTAGCTTTGTTGTAATGTCAGCAATGACACGATGTAACAGTATCACCTGCGGGCGCTATTCCTGTAGATTCCATTGCTTGTGTCCTCACAAGGTAACATACATACATCACATCCTCTTACATTCTTACTAACCAGGTCATAGACAGAATGGTGGACATCTATGTATATTAGGGCCACCAAATGTATTTTGATTGAAGAACTAGTATTTGTAATGGCTTGTGCCAAAATATAATATGGCCTTTGGGGTAAATACTATTAAGTGCTTCCTTATTACTAGGTCTGTCAGTTATAGGTGGGAGAGGACGGAGAGATAGGGTCGTACAGTAGATTATCGGCCATCGGCTCTAAAAGGTCCTGCCTAAAGTGCCAGACTCCTCGGAGCCATTTCACGTGCAAATCCAGAGATCTCTACATCATGGTGGTCACTGATAAGTTTGTCCTTACATACTCCCCTTTTTCGGCTGTGTATTGTTTTTATAGCCGTACTATAAGCCTCGTGCTACGCAATCTATAACTGGGCGCAGATTCAGCGAATGTTCCCTCTCTGGGGAACCCTCCCTGCTGGTCATACACGGCCATAATGCAGGGTGTATTATACACTGCACCAAGCTAGTCCATACACACAGCACCTAGCTAGTCCATACACACAGCACCTAGCTAGTCCATACACACAGCACCTAGCTAGTCCATACACACAGCACCTAGCTAGTCCATACACACAGCACCTAGCTAGTCCATACACACAGCACTGCAGCACCTAGCTAGTCCATACACACAGCACTGCAGCACCTAGCTAGTCCATACACACAGCACTGCAGCACCTAGCTAGTCCATACATGCAGCACCAAACTAGTCCATACACACAGCACTGCAGCACCTAGCTAGTCCATACACACAGCACTGCAGCACCTAGCTAGTCCATACATGCAGCACCAAACTAGTCCATACACACAGCGCTGCAGCACCTAGCTAGTCCATACACACAGCAGTGCAGCACCTAGCTAGTCCATACACACAGCACTACAGCACCTAGCTAGTCCATACACACAGCACTGCAGCACCTAGCTAGTCCATACACACAGCACTGCAGCACCTAGCTAGTCCATACACACAGCACTACAGCACCTAGCTAGTCCATACACACAGCACTACAGCACCTAGCTAGTCCATACACACAGCACTACAGCACCTAGCTAGTTCATACATGCAGCACCAAACTAGTCCATACACACAGCGCTGCAGCACCTAGCTAGTCCATACACACAGCAGTGCAGCACCTAGCTAGTCCATACACACAGCACCTAGCTAGTCCATACACACAGCACCTAGCTAGTCCATACACACAGCACCTAGCTAGTCCATACACACAGCACCTAGCTAGTCCATACATGCAGCACCAAACTAGTCCATACACACAGCGCTGCAGCACCTAGCTAGTCCATACACACAGCAGTGCAGCACCTAGCTAGTCCATACACACAGCACTACAGCACCTAGCTAGTCCATACACACAGCACTGCAGCACCTAGCTAGTCCATACACACAGCAGTGCAGCACCTAGCTAGTCCATACATGCAGCACCAAACTAGTCCATACACACAGCGCTGCAGCACCTAGCTAGTCCATACACACAGCAGTGCAGCACCTAGCTAGTCCATACACACAGCACTACAGCACCTAGCTAGTCCATACACACAGCACTACAGCACCTAGCTAGTCCATACACACAGCACTACAGCACCTAGCTAGTTCATACATGCAGCACCAAACTAGTCCATACACACAGCGCTGCAGCACCTAGCTAGTCCATACACACAGCAGTGCAGCACCTAGCTAGTCCATACACACAGCACCTAGCTAGTCCATACACACAGCACCTAGCTAGTCCATACACACAGCACCTAGATAGTCCATACACACAGCACTGCAGCACCTAGCTAGTCCATACACACAGCACTGCAGCACCTAGCTAGTCCATACATGCAGCACCAAACTAGTCCATACACACAGCGCTGCAGCACCTAGCTAGTCCATACACACAGCAGTGCAGCACCTAGCTAGTCCATACACACAGCACTACAGCACCTAGCTAGTCCATACACACAGCACTGCAGCACCTAGCTAGTCCATACACACAGCAGTGCAGCACCTAGCTAGTCCATACACACAGCACTACAGCACCTAGCTAGTCCATACACACAGCACTACAGCACCTAGCTAGTCCATACACACAGCACTACAGCACCTAGCTAGTTCATACATGCAGCACCAAACTAGTCCATACACACAGCGCTGCAGCACCTAGCTAGTCCATACACACAGCAGTGCAGCACCTAGCTAGTCCATACACACAGCACCTAGCTAGTCCATACACACAGCACCTAGCTAGTCCATACACACAGCACCTAGCTAGTCCATACACACAGCACCTAGCTAGTCCATACATGCAGCACCAAACTAGTCCATACACACAGCGCTGCAGCACCTAGCTAGTCCATACACACAGCAGTGCAGCACCTAGCTAGTCCATACACACAGCACTACAGCACCTAGCTAGTCCATACACACAGCACTGCAGCACCTAGCTAGTCCATACACACAGCAGTGCAGCACCTAGCTAGTCCATACATGCAGCACCAAACTAGTCCATACACACAGCGCTGCAGCACCTAGCTAGTCCATACACACAGCAGTGCAGCACCTAGCTAGTCCATACACACAGCACTACAGCACCTAGCTAGTCCATACACACAGCACTACAGCACCTAGCTAGTTCATACATGCAGCACCAAACTAGTCCATACACACAGCGCTGCAGCACCTAGCTAGTCCATACACACAGCAGTGCAGCACCTAGCTAGTCCATACACACAGCACCTAGCTAGTCCATACACACAGCACCTAGCTAGTCCATACACACAGCACCTAGATAGTCCATACACACAGCACTGCAGCACCTAGCTAGTCCATACACACAGCACTGCAGCACCTAGCTAGTCCATACATGCAGCACCAAACTAGTCCATACACACAGCGCTGCAGCACCTAGCTAGTCCATACACACAGCAGTGCAGCACCTAGCTAGTCCATACACACAGCACTACAGCACCTAGCTAGTCCATACACACAGCACTGCAGCACCTAGATAGTCCATACACACAGCAGTGCAGCACCTAGCTAGTCCATACACACAGCACTACAGCACCTAGCTAGTCCATACACACAGCACTACAGCACCTAGCTAGTTCATACATGCAGCACCAAACTAGTCCATACACACAGCGCTGCAGCACCTAGCTAGTCCATACACACAGCAGTGCAGCACCTAGCTAGTCCATACACACAGCGCTGCTGCACCTAGCTAGTCCATACATGCAGCACCAAACTAGTCCATACACACAGCACTGCAGCACCTAGCTAGTCCATACACACAGCGCTGCAGCACCTAGCTAGTCCATACACACAACACTGCAGCACCTAGTTAGTCCATACACACAGCACCTAGCTAGTCCATATACACAGCACCGCAGCATCTAGTTAGTCCATGTACACAGCACCTAGCTAGTCCATATACACAACACTGCAGCACCTAGCTAGTCCATATACACAGCACCGCAGCATCTAGCTAGTCCATGCACACAGCACCTAGCTAGTCCATACACGCAGCACTGCAGCACCTAGCTAGTCCATACATGCAGCACCTAGCTAGTCCATACACACAGCGCTGCAGCACCTAGCTAGTCCATACACACAGCGCTGCAGCACCTAGCTAGTCCACACACACAGCACTGCAGCACCTAGCTAGTCCATGCACACAGCACCTAGCTAGTCCATGCACACAGCACCTAGCTAGTCCATGCACACAGCACCTAGCTAGTCCATACACGCAGCAGTGCAGCACCTAGCTAGTCCATGCATGCAGCACCAAACTAGTCCATACACACAGCACTGCAGCACCTAGCCAGTCCATACACACAGCACTGCAGCACCTAGCTAGTTCATACACACAGCACCGCAGCACCTAGGTAGTCCATACACACAGCACCGCACCACCAAGCTAGTCCATACACAAAGCAATACAGCACCTAGCTAGTCCATACATGCAGCACCTAGCTAGTCCATACACACAGCACCTCAGCACCTAGCTAGTCCATACACGCAGCACCTAGTTAGTCCATACACACAGCACTACAGCACCTAGCTAGTCCATACACACAGCAGTGCAGCACCTAGCTGGTCCATACCCACAGCACTGCAGCACCTAGCTAGTCCATACACACAGCATCTAGCTAGTCCATACACACAGCACCGCAGCACCTAGCTAGTCCATACACACAGCACTACATCACCTAGCTAGTCCATACACACCGCAGCACCTAGCTAGTCCATACACACCGCAGCACCTAGCTAGTCCATACACACAGCACCGCAGCACCTAGCTAGTCCATACACCGCAGCACCTAGCTAGTCCATTCACACAGCACCACGGCACCTAGCTAGTCTATACCCACAGCATCGCGGCACCTAGCTAGTCTATACCCACAGCACCGCGGCACCTAGCTAGTCCATACACACAGCACCGCGGCACCTAGCTAATCCATGCACACAGCACCGCGACACCTAGCTAGTCCATACACACTGCACTGCGGAACCTAACTAGTCCATACACACAGCATCTAGCTAGTCTATACCCACAGCACCGCAGCACCTAGCTAGTTCATACACACAGCACCACAGCACCTAGCTAGTCCATGCACACAGCGCCTAGTTAGTCCATACACACAGCACTACAGCACCTAGCTAGTCCATACACACAGCACCGCAGCACCTAGCTAGTCCATACACAGCACTGCATCACTTAGCTAGTCCATACACACAGCACCGCACCACCTAGCTAGTCCATACACAAAGCAATACAGCACCTAGCTAGTCCATACACGCAGCACCTAGCTAGTCCATACACACAGCACCGCAGCACCTAGCTAGTCCACACATGCAGCCCCTTGCTCGTCCATACACACAGCACCTAGTAAGTCCATACACACAGCACCGCAGCACCTAGCTAGTCCACACATGCAGCCCCTTGCTCGTCCATACACACAGCACCTAGTTAGTCCATACACACAGCACTGCAGCACCTAGCTAGTCCATACACACAGCACTGCAGCACCTAGCTAGTCCATACAAACAGCACTGCAGCACCTAGCTAGTCCATACACATAGCACTACAGCACCTAGCTAGTCCATACATGCAGCACCAAACTAGTCCATACACAACGCGCTGCAGCACCTAGCTAGTCCATACACACAGCAGTGCAGCACCTAGCTGGTCCATACCCACAGCACTGCAGCACCTAGCTAGTCCATACACACAGCACTGCAGCACCTAGCTAGTCCATACACACAGCATCTAGCTAGTCCATACACACAGCACCGCAGCACCTAGCTAGTCCATGCACACAGCACTACATCACCTAGCTAGTCCATGCACACCGCAGCACCTAGCTAGTCCATGCACACCGCAGCACCTAGCTAGTCCATACACACCGCAGCACCTAGCTAGTCCATACACACAGCACCGCAGCACCTAGCTAGTCCATACACACAGCACCGCGGCACCTAGCTAGTCCATACACACAGCACCGCGGCACCTAGCTAGTCTATACCCACAGCCTTGCGGCACCTAGCTAGTCTATACCCACAGCCTCGCGGCACCTAGCTAGTCTATACCCACAGCACCGCGGCACCTAGCTAGTCTATACCCACAGCACCGCGGCACCTAGCTAGTCCATACCCACAGCACCGCGGCACCTAGCTAGTCCATACACACTGCACCGCGGCACCTAGCTAGTCCATACACACTGCACCGCGGCACCTAGCTAGTCCATACACACTGCACCGCGGAACCTAGCTAGTCCATACACACAGCACCGCGGCACCAAGCTAATCCATACACACAGCACCGCTGCACCAAGCTAATCCATACACACAGCCTCGCGGCACCTAGCTAGTCTATACCCACAGCACCGCGGCACCTAGCTAGTCTATACCCACAGCACCGCGGCACCTAGCTAGTCTATACCCACTGCACCACGGAACCTAGCTAGTCTATACCCACTGCGCAGCGGCACCAAGCTAGTCCATACACACAGCACCGCGACACCTAGCTAGTCCATACACACAGCACCGCGGCACCAAGCTAATCCATACACACAGCACCGTGGCACCAAGCTAATCCATACCCACAGCACTGCGGCACCTAGCTAGTCCATACACACTGCACCGCGGAACCTAGCTAGTCCATACACACAGCACCGCAGCACCTAGCTAGTCTATACCCACAGCACCGCAGCACAAAGCTAGTCCATACACACAGCACCGCTGCACCTAGCTAGTCTATACCCACAGCACCGCAGCACCAAGCTAGTCCATACACACAGCACCGCAGCACCTAGCTAGTCTATACCCACAGCACCGCAGCACCAAGCTAGTCTATACCCACAGCACCGCAGCACCAAGCTAGTCTATACCCACAGCACCGCAGCACCTAGCTAGTCCATACACACAGCACTTTCTCTCTCCAAGGCTTGCTACATCTCCCCCAGTGACTGGTACGTTGACCACAACTAGCGCCTAGCCATCCTCACATTGTCCGCAGTGGCGTAAGTTCATCCCAGATGCCCGGAGGCAAGTTATAATTTCGTGCCCCCCTCGTCACAGCCGCTGATACTGTAATGTAGCATTTCCCAAGCAGATACCCCCCGCAGTTGCACACAGAATATAGGCATGCCATGGAGGAGTGAGACAGAGAGTTGTGGGTGAGTGGGGCTTCGGACGTGTTACACTGACTATAGAAGCTGCTGAGGATCAGCCACACCAATGATTATAGATACAGGCTATAGATAGATGAAGGCAGCAGCTGATAGTCTGACATGGAGCTCTCCATAGTGTATGGTGACTTCTCAGGTGCCGGGAAGGGGTGCCATGTATTGGGCGGCTGTGACAGTACTCTTCGGGTACATAGTTACAGCCCTAAGTGGGGTGAATATATTGTGGGCAATGGAGAAGGTGCCCCTTCAGAGCTGGAGCCCGGCGGCAGGCGCCTCCATGGTCTTCCATAGTTCTGCCCCTGATTGTCCGTTTATTTAGGAAAGCCTTATGGGAATTGTTGGGTCATTTAATGTTAATTGTATGTGTTTTATTTATCATTAATCATACAGGAGAAAACCTAATGCTCACTGCATTCATGCTAATAACACTTAGTACTTGCTATAGGGAAAAATACATGCTCGTATATAGTTGGGGCTTGGATGTTATAAGCCGGTCGGTATGGTCACCTGTGCAGGACAAATATA
Organism: Taudactylus pleione; assembly: GCA_031769625.1. Lineage (NCBI taxonomy): Eukaryota > Metazoa > Chordata > Amphibia > Anura > Myobatrachidae > Taudactylus > Taudactylus pleione. The sequence goes on along the minus strand of JAUIMM010002814.1, from coordinate 99,201 downwards.
AATCCAGCAATTTCCCCTGGGATTCATGTATGTTCTGCAACTCTTGTCACAGTGTATAATTTAGTACATTTAGCAGGTAACTAGGCTATAGTTGCAATTACATTTCAGAATTGCTTACCTTTTCTGATGATACAGTATAGGTTATAGTAGTAGAGGTAATTAATAGTAGTAGATGTACAGTACTAGCACCAGATGTAATAGAAGATGTACAGTACTAGCACCAGATGTAATAGTAGATGTACAGTATTAGCACCAGATGTAATAGTAGATGTACAGTACTAGCACCAGATGTAATAGAAGATGTACAGTATTAGCACCAGATGTAATAGAAGATGTACAGTATTAGCACCAGATGTAATAGAAGATGTACAGTACTAGCACCAGATGTAATAGAAGATGTACAGTACTAGCACCAGATGTAATAGTAGATGTACAGTACTAGTACCAGATGTAATAGTAGATGTACAGTACTAGTACCAGATGTAATAGTAGATGTACAGTATTAGCACCAGATGTGATAGAAGATGTACAGTACTAGCACCAGATGTAATAGAAGATGTACAGTATTAGCACCAGATGTAATATTACCAGAGGTACTGTAATAGTAGATGTACAGTACTAGTACCAGATGTAATAGTACCAGAGGTACTGTAATAGTAGATGTACAGTACTAGCACCAGATGTAATAGAAGATGTACAGTATTAGCACCAGATGTAATAGAAGATGTACAGTACTAGCACCAGATGTAATAGAAGATGTACAGTACTAGTACCAGATGTAATAGTAGATGTACAGTATTAGCACCAGATGTAATAGAAGATGTACAGTACTAGCACCAGATGTAATAGAAGATGTACAGTACTAGCACCAGATGTAATAGTAGATGTACAGTACTAGTACCAGATGTAATAGTAGATGTACAGTACTAGTACCAGATGTAATAGTAGATGTACAGTATTAGCACCAGATGTAATAGAAGATGTACAGTACTAGCACCAGATGTAATAGAAGATGTACAGTACTAGCACCAGATGTAATAGAAGATGTACAGTACTAGCTCCAGATGTAATTTTACCAGAGGTACTGTAATAGTAGATGTACAGTACTAGTACCAGATGTAATAGAAGATGTACAGTATTAGCACCAGATGTAATAGAAGATGTACAGTACTAGCACCAGATGTAATAGAAGATGCACTGTAATAGTAGTAGATGTACAGTACTAGCACCAGATGTAATAGAAGATGTACAGTACTAGCACCAGATGTAATAGAAGATGCACTGTAATAGTAGTAGATGTACAGTACTAGCTCCAGATGTAATATTACCAGAGGTACTGTAATAGTAGATGTACAGTACTAGTACCAGATGTAATAGTACCAGAGGTACTGTAATAGTAGATGTACAGTACTAGTACCAGATGTAATAGTACCAGAGGTACTGTAATAGTAGATGTACAGTACTAGTACCAGATGTAATAGTACCAGAGGTACTGTAATAGTAGATGTACAGTACTAGTACCAGATGTAATAGTACCAGAGGTACTGTAATAGTAGATGTACAGTACTAGTACCAGATGTAATATTACCAGAGGTACTGTAATAGTAGATGTACAGTACTAGTACCAGATGTAATAGTACAAGATGTAATAGTAGATGTACAGTATTAGCACCAGATGTAATAGAAGATGTACAGTACTAGTACCAGATGTAATAGAAGATGTACAGTACTAGTACCAGATGTAATAGAAGATGCACTGTAATACTAGTAGATGTACAGTACTAGCTCCAGATGTAATATTACCAGAGGTACTGTAATAGTAGATGTACAGTACTAGTACCAGATGTAATAGTACCAGAGGTACTGTAATAGTAGATGTACAGTACTAGTACCAGAGGTAATATAACAGTATCAAAGGTTACAGTAATAGTAACAGGTGCAGTAATTCTAGATGTACAGTAATAGTACCAGAGGTAATAGAAGATGTAAAGTAATAGTACCAGAGGTAGTAATAGGAGATGTACAATAAAAGTATCAGAGGTAATAGTAGATGTGCAGTAATAGTACCAGAGGTAATAGTACCAAATGTACAGTAATAGTGCCAGATTTCGTTGTAGTAGATGTACAGTAATAGTGTCCAGTGTTCTCCCCAGGCTGTTTTTTGCGGGTGCACTACCCGGCACTTTGGAAGCCTCCAAGTGGGGACAATATCTGGGAGCTGTATAAAAAGAACCATATCCTACAGACTTTGCAGCTTTTTCATAATCAGATGACTGGGCCTCTAATAAAAGTAGAATTTATATATAAAATGTTATTTCAAATCATTATAAGGTCAAGGTTTAAAACATTTTAATATTGGGAAGGCCCCACTCGGCTACTTCTTGATGCCACCCGGCTGGAAAAATTTTCTGGGGAGAACACTAGTGCAAGAGGAAATAGTATTACAAGAAAAATTAGAAGAAGAAATAGTCAATGTGCAGTACTAGTACCAGATGTTATAGAAGCAGAGGTACAGTAATAGTACCAGAGTTAACAGTAGTAGATATACTGTAGTAGTACCAGATGTAATCATACCAGAGGAACAGTAAATGTACCTGATGTACTGTAATAGTACCAGAGGTAACAGTCGTAGATGTAGTAGAGGTAATAATAGTAATGTACAGTAATAGTACCAGAGTTAACAGACGTAGATGTAGTAGAGGTAATAGTAGTAATGTACAGTAATAGTACCAGAGTTAACAGTCGTAGATGTAGTAGAGGTAATAGTAGTAATGTACAGTAATAGGTGCAATAATAGTACCAGAGGTAATAGGTAATAGTACAGTCACAATGCCATATGTTATAGTACCAGGTGTAATAGTAACAGAGGTAATGGTACGTGTTGTACAGTAATAGTACTAGATGTACAGTAATTATACCATATGTAATAGTATCAGATGTACAGTAATAGCAGCATAGGTAGTAGTACTAGATGTACAGTAATAGTACCAGAGGTAATAGAACTAGATGTACAGCAATTGTATAAGATGTACAGTAATAACAGCCGAGGTAATGGTACTAGATGTACGGTGATTGTACCAGAGGTAATAGTACTAGGTGTACAGTAATTTTACCAGAGGTAATACTAGATGTACAGTAATAGTATTAGATATACATTAATTGTACCAGAGGTAATAGTACCAGGTGTGCAGTAGTTGTACCATATGTAATAGTACCAGAGGTAATAGTACCAGATGTACAGTAATTGTAAATACAGTATGTAATAGTACCAGAGGTACAGTAATTGTACCATATGTAATAGTATCAGATGTACAGTAATAGCAGCAGAGTTAATGGTACTAGATGTACAGTAATTGTACCAGATGTACAGTACTTGCACCATATGTAATAGTTCCATATGTACAGTAATTGCACCATATGTAATAGTACCAGAGGTAATAGTACCAGATGTACAGTAATTGTACCATATGAAATAGTTCCATATGTACAGTAATTGTACCATATGTAATAGTATCAGATGTACAGTAATTGTACCATATGTAATAGTTCCATTTATACAGTAATTGCACCATATGTAATAGTACCAGAGGTAATAGTACCAGATGCACAGTAATTGTACCATATGCAATAGTTCCATTTGTACAGTAATTGTACCATATGTAATAGTTCCATATGTACAATAATTGTACCAAATGTAATAGTATCAGGTGTACAGTAATTGTACCATATGTAATAGTACCAGATGTACAGTAATTGTACCATATGAAGTAGTTCCATATGTACAGTAATTGTACCATATGTAATAGTATCAGATGTACAGTAATTGTACCATATGTAATAGTTCCATTTATACAGTAATTGCACCATATGTAATAGTACCAGAGGTAATAGTACCAGATGCACAGTAATTGTACCATATGCAATAGTTCCATTTGTACAGTAATTGTACCATATGTAATAGTTCCATATGTACAGTAATTGTACCAAATGTAATAGTATCAGGTGTACAGTAATTGTACCATATGTAATAGTACCAGAGAGTGGCGGCTCCCACCCTCTTTGATGAGGGGGGCTGCCGCCACTGAAAACTGCAGGATCGCTCACCGGCTCCTGCCTCCTCCTCCTCCTGGCCGGGTCCCAGCACCTGCGTAATCGATCTGTCAGGAGCCGGACACAGCACATGCACACTAATGGTGGGGTGCATGACACCGGCTTCCAAAGGGCTGCAATTTCTGCAGCCCCATGGAGCCGGTTAGGGCTGGCGGAAAGGCAGAGTAGTGGCTTCCTCCTGGAAGCCGCTTTCTGCTAATAACAGCCCGGACTGGCAGTCCCAGGGGGAGGAGACACCTCCCCCTGGAGCTGTCTGTTGTATATGTGACTGGCAGGTGGCGCTTCCAATAGGAAGCCACTGCCAGTCACAATGTAACCAGTGCTGTCAGGGACTGCACTGACTACACTGGGTCAGGGACTGCACTGACTACACTGGGTCAGGGACTGCACTGACTACACTGAGGTGGTGGATTTTGCTGGGGGGAGGCTGCAGACTTGCAGCACCTAGGCAAAATCCACCACTGGTACCAGAGGTAATAGTACCAGATGTACAGTAATTGTACTCTCTGTTAATAGCAGCCCGGACCGGCAGTCCCAGGGGGAGGAGACACCTCCCCCTGGGGCTGTCTGTTGTATATGTGACTGACAGGTGGTGCTTCCAATAGGAAGCCACCACCGTCACAGTGTAACCAGTGCAGTCACGGACTACACCGAGTCACGGACTGCACGGACTACACCGAGTCACGGACTGCACCGAGTCACGGACTGCACCGAGTCACGGACTGCACCGAGTCACGGACTGCACCGAGTCACGGACTGCACCGAGTCACGGACTGCACCGAGTCACGGACTGCACCGAGTCACGGACTGCACCGAGTCACGGACTGCACCGAGTCACGGACTGCACCGAGTCACGGACTGCACCGAGTCACGGACTGCACGGACTGCACCGAGTCAGGGACTGCACGGACTGCACCGAGTCAGGGACTGCACGGACTGCACCGAGTCAGGGACTGCACGGACTGCACCGAGTCAGGGACTGCACGGAGTCAGGGACTGCACTGACTACACTGAGTCAGGGACTGCACTGACTACACTGAGTCAGGGACTGCACTGACTACACTGAGTCAGGGACTGCACTGACTACACTGAGGTGGTGGATTTTGCTGGAGGGGTTGCAGCCTCACAACCACTAGGCAAAATCCACCACTGGTACCAGAGGTAATTGTACCAGATGTACAGTAATTGTACCATATGTAATATCAGAGGTAATTGTACCATATGTACAGTAATTGTACCAGATGTAATAGTATCAGAGGTAATAGTACCAGATGTACAGTAATTGTTTCATATGTAATAGTACCAGATGTACAGTAATAGTACCAGAGGTACTAGTTCCAGATGTACAGTAATTGTACCATATGTAATAGTACAAGATGTACAGTAATAGTACCAGAGCTAATAGCACCAGATGTACAGTAATTGTACCATATGTAATAGTATCAGAGGTAATAGTTCCAGATGTACAGTAATTGTACCATATGTAAAAGTTCCAGATGTACAGTAATTGTACCATATGTAATAGTTCCAGATGTACAGTAATTGTACCAGATGTACAGTAATAGTACCAGAGCTAATAGCACCAGATGTACAGTAATTGTACCATATGTAATAGTATCAGAGGTAATAGTTCCAGATGTACAGTAATTGTACCATATGTAATAGTTCCAGATGCACAGTAATTGTACCATATGTAATAGTTCCAGATGTACAGTAATAGTTCCAGATGTACAGTAATTGTACCAGAGGTAATAGTACAAGATGTACAGTAATTGTACCATATGTAATAGTACCAGATGTACAGTAATAGTACAAGGGCTCATAGCATCAGATGTACAGTAATAGTACCAGATGTACAGTAATAATACAAGAGCTCATAACAGATGTACAGTAATAGTACCAGAGGTAATAGTACCAGATGTACAGTAATTGTACTCTCTGTTAATAGCAGCTCGGACCGGCAGTCCCAGGGGGAGGAGACACCTCCCCCTGGGGCTGTCTGTTGTATATGTGACTGACAGGTGGCGCTTCCAATAGGAAGCCACCACCGTCACAGTGTAACCAGTGCAGTCACGGACTACACCGAGTCACGGACTGCACGGACTACACTGAGTCACGGACTACACTGAGTCACGGACTACACTGAGTCACGGACTACACTGAGTCACGGACTACACTGAGTCACGGACTACACTGAGTCACGGACTGCGCTGAGTCAGGGACTGCATGGACTGCGCTGAGTCAGGGACTGCATGGACTGCGCTGAGTCAGGGACTGCATGGACTGCGCTGAGTCAGGGACTGCATGGACTGCGCTGAGTCAGGGACTGCATGGACTGCGCTGAGTCAGGGACTGCATGGACTGCGCTGAGTCAGGGACTGCATGGACTGCGCTGAGTCAGGGACTGCATGGACTGCGCTGAGTCAGGGACTGCATGGACTGCGCTGAGTCAGGGACTGCATGGACTGCGCTGAGTCAGGGACTGCATGGACTGCGCTGAGTCAGGGACTGCATGGACTGCGCTGAGTCAGGGACTGCATGGACTGCGCTGAGTCAGGGACTGCATGGACTGCGCTGAGTCAGGGACTGCATGGACTGCGCTGAGTCAGGGACTGCATGGACTGCGCTGAGTCAGGGACTGCATGGACTGCGCTGAGTCAGGGACTGCATGGACTGCGCTGAGTCAGGGACTGCATGGACTGCGCTGAGTCAGGGACTGCATGGACTGCGCTGAGTCAGGGACTGCATGGACTGCGCTGAGTCAGGGACTGCATGGACTGCGCTGAGTCAGGGACTGCATGGACTGCGCTGAGTCAGGGACTGCATGGACTGCGCTGAGTCAGGGACTGCATGGACTGCGCTGAGTCAGGGACTGCATGGACTGCGCTGAGTCAGGGACTGCATGGACTGCGCTGAGTCAGGGACTGCATGGACTGCGCTGAGTCAGGGACTGCATGGACTGCGCTGAGTCAGGGACTGCATGGACTGCGCTGAGTCAGGGACTGCATGGACTGCGCTGAGTCAGGGACTGCATGGACTGCGCTGAGTCAGGGACTGCATGGACTGCGCTGAGTCAGGGACTGCATGGACTGCGCTGAGTCAGGGACTGCATGGACTGCGCTGAGTCAGGGACTGCATGGACTGCGCTGAGTCAGGGACTGCATGGACTGCGCTGAGTCAGGGACTGCATGGACTGCGCTGAGTCAGGGACTGCATGGACTGCGCTGAGTCAGGGACTGCATGGACTGCGCTGAGTCAGGGTCTGCGCTGACTACACTGAGTCAGGGTCTGCACTGACTACACTGAGTCAGGGTCTGCACTGACTACACTGAGGTGGTGGATTTTGCTGGAGGGGTTGCAGCCTCACAACCACTAGGCAAAATCCACCACTGGTACCAGAGGTAATTGTACCAGATGTACAGTAATTGTACCAGATGTAATATCAGAGGTAATTGTACCAGATGTACAGTAATTGTACCAGATGTAATAGTACCAGATATACAGTAATTGTTTCATATGTAATAGTACCAGATGTACAGTAATTGTTTCATATGTAATAGTACCAGATGTACAGTAATAGTACCAGAGCTAATAGCACCAGATGTACAGTAATTGTACCATATGTAATAGTATCAGAGGTAATAGTTCCAGATGTACAGTAATTGTACCATATGTAATAGTTCCAGATGTACAGTAATTGTACCATATGTAATAGTTCCACATGTACAGTAATAGTTCCAGATGTACAGTAATTGTACCAGAGGTAATAGTACAAGATGTACAGTAATAGTACCAGATGTACAGTAATTGTACCATATGTAATAGTACCAGATGTACAGTAATAGTACAAGGGCTCATAGCATCAGATGTACAGTAATAGTACCAGATGTACAGTAATAGTACCAGATGTACAGTAATAATACAAGAGCTCATAACAGATGTACAGTAATAGTACCAGAGGTAATAGTACCAGATGTACAGTAATTGTACCATATTTAATAGTACCAGATGTACAGTAATTGTACCCTTTGTAATTTTACCAATGTACAGTAATTGTACCTTATGTAATAGTACCAGATGTACAGTAATAGTACTAGTGGTAATAGTTACAGATGTACAGTAATAGTACCAGAGGTAATAGTCCAAATGTACAGTAATAGTACCAGAGGTAATACTACCAGATGTACAGTAATTGTACCATATGTAATAGTACCAGAGGTAATTGCACCAGATGTACAGTAATAGTACCAGAGGTAATACCAGATGTACAGTAATTGTACCATATGTAATCGTACCAGATGTACAGAAATTGTACCATATGTGATAGTACCAGATGTACAGTAATAGTACCAGAGGTAATAGTACCATATGTACAGAAATAGTACCAGAGGTAATAGCACCAGATGTACAATAATAGTACTATATGTAATAGCACCAGATATACAGTAATACTACTATATGTAATAGTACCAGATGTACAGAAATTGTACCATATGTAATAGTACCAGATGTACAGAAATAGTACCAGAGGTAATGCTACCAGATGTACAGTAATTGTACCATATGTAATAGTACCAGAGGTAATTGCACCAGATGTACAGTAATAGTACCAGAGATAATACCAGATGTACAGTAATTGTACCATATGTAATAGTACCAGATGTACAGAAATTGTACCATATGTAATAGTACCAGATGTACAGAAATAGTACCAGAGGTAATAGTACCATATGTACAGAAATAGTACCAGAGGTAATAGCACCAGATGTACGGTAATAGTACCAGAGGTAATAGTACCATATGTACAGAAATAGTACCAGAGGTAATAGCACCTGATGTACAGTAATAGTACTATATGTAATAGTACCAGATGTACAGAAATTGTACCATATGTAATAGTACCAGATGTGCAGAAATAGTACCAGAGGTAATAGCAGCAGATGTACAGTAATAGTACCAGAGGTACTAGTAGGATGTTTCAGCATTGGTATCAAACTTTGTGCTCACGTGTGGCATTACATACAATATATGGAATAGGAGCAGGGATGCAATGCAGGTTGGTGGTGGTGTTACTGTATATTCTATCTATTTCCAAATATAGAATTGAAATCTAATTATATGTTCATTTTGGTGATAATGACCTGTTGTGTACTAGGGGATTATTTATTTAGGCGGTCATGTCTCTTTCTCTGCACGCTTACTGTATTAATCAGAGCACGCAAATGAATACGACTTGCACACATTTTTCATTAAACTGTATTTTTCACGTTTTCTCTCCCTGTCTCTCTCTGCGCAAGCATTCCTATCTGGACAGGGAGACCTCTCTTTTGCTCAGAAACATTGCAGGGAAGCCCACTCACTTGCTGACTAAGGTGATGAAGCTTGCTCGTTCCATCTGCATGTACATCCCCCTCCCCGCAGCTGTACTGTGCCGGCTGTGGTTATGTGCCGGCCGTCAGCCGGACACTCAGAGGAGCACAGTACTCGCTGGCATGTGGCTGATGACTCTAACCCACTACTTCAACGTGTCACTGTTGCTTATGGTCATGCTGCATGTTGTTGGACGTGTGTGTGTGTATATAATATGTGTATATATAATATATATATATTTATGTGTATAATAATGACTTTGGCAGACCTGACTCTGACCTGTGCCCGGTCTGACTTTGGTATCGTCCATTAAACAGGATTGCCCATGGACTTAATGCGTGCAGCTCCTTATCTCCCCCATGTATATAGCAGAACTGCTGCCGCTGTCCCTGTGCTTGTCAGATGCAGGTAGGTATCACTGTACAGGTGCTGTCCCTGTGCTTGTCAGATGCAGGTAGGTATCACTGTACAGGTGCTGTCCCTGTGCTTGTCAGACACAGGTAAGTATCGCTGTACAGGTGCTGTCCCTGTGCTTGTCAGATGCAGGTAGGTATCGCTGTACAGGTGCTGTCCCTGTGCTTGTCAGATGCAGGTAGGTATCACTGTACAGGTGCTGTCCCTGTGCTTGTCAGATGGAGGTAGGTTTCGCTGTACAGGTGCTGTCCCTGTGCTTGTCAGATGCAGGTAGGTATCACTGTACTGGTGCTGTCCCTGTGCTTGTCAGACGCAGGTAGGTATCACTGTACAGGTGCTGTCCCTGTGCTTGTCAGACGCAGGTAGGTATCGCTGTACAGGTGCTGTCCCTGTGCTTGTCAGATGCGGGTAGGTATCGATGTACAGGTGCTGTCCCTGTGCTTGTCAGATGCAGGTAGGTATCACTGTACAGGTGCTGTCCCTGTGCTTGTCAGACACAGGTAAGTATCGCTGTACAGGTGGTGTCCCTGTGCTTGTCAGATGTAGGTAAGTATCACTGTACAGGTGCTGTCCCTGTGCTTGTCAGACACAGGTAAGTATCGCTGTACAGGTGGTGTCCCTGTGCTTGTCAGATGTAGGTAAGTATCACTGTACAGGTGCTGTCCCTGTGCTTGTCAGATGCAGGTAGGTATCGCTGTACTGGTGCTGTCCCTGTGCTTGTCAGCTGCAGGTAGGTATCGCTGTACAGGTGCTGTCCCTGTGCTTGTCAGATGCGGGTAGGTATCGCTGTACAGGTGCTGTCCCTGTGCTTGTCAGATGCAGGTAGGTATCGCTGTACAGGTGCTGTCCCTGTGCTTGTCAGATGCAGGTAAGTATCGCTGTACAGGTGCTGTCCCTGTGTTTGTCAGATGCAGGTAGGTATCGCTGTACAGGTGCTGTCCCTGTGCTTGTCAGCTGCAGGTAGGTATCGCTGTACAGGTGCTGTCCCTGTGCTTGTCAGATGCAGGTAAGTATCGCTGTACAGGTGCTGTCCCTGTGTTTGTCAGATGCAGGTAGGTATCGCTGTACAGGTGCTGTCCCTGTGCTTGTCAGCTGCAGGTAGGTATCGCTGTACAGGTGCTGTCCCTGTGCTTGTCAGATGCGGGTAGGTATCGCTGTACAGGTGCTGTCCCTGTGCTTGTCAGATGCAGGTAGGTATCGCTGTACAGGTGCTGTCCCTGTGCTTGTCAGATGCAGGTAGGTATCGCTGTCCAGGTGCTGTCCCTGTGCTTGTCAGATGCAGGTAGGTATCGCTGTACAGGAGCTGTCCCTGTGCTTGTCAGATGCAGGTAGGTATCGCTGTCCAGGTGCTGTCCCTGTGCTTGTCAGATGCAGGTAGGTATCGCTGTACAGGAGCTGTCCCTGTGCTTGTCAGATGCAGGTAGGTATCGCTGTACAGGTGCTGTCATCTAGCAAAACAATGCTTTGTGCATTCATTTCTCACTTTGCCTTACAAGGATTTTATGTTAATAACCGTTCGGTCAATCATACAAGGATGTCACCGTCTGCCAGACCACAGTCATGCAGACGTGCCTCAGACTCGTGGCTGCAGACGTGCCTCAGACTCGTGGCTGCAGACGTGCCTCAGATTCGTGGCTGCTGCGTCACTACTTATATCGAGTTTGTGTTCCTTTCCGCAGTTTGTTTGCTGATGAGAATATCCTGTGGAAATATAATTATATGAACACCGCACTCGTACTTTTCCCAGCTGTGCACAGAATTCCCCTGCTCACTAAATAATGAATGGCAAAGACTCTGCGCGCTCCTATTCAGTATATAATATTGTACATAGAGAGCTGTGCCTCTGCGGGCTCCTATTCAGTATATAATATTGTACATAGAGAGCTGTGCCTCTGCGGGCTCCTATTCAGTATATAATATTGCACATAGAGAGCTGTGCCTCTGCATGCTTATATACAGTATATAATATAGTACATAGAGAGCTGTGCCTCTGCATGCTTATATACAGTATATAATATAGTAGTTTATAGAGAGCTGTGCCTTTGCTCGCTTATATACAGTATATAATATAGTACATAGAGAGCTGTGCCTCTGCGCGCTTATATACAGTATATAATATAGTACATAGAGAGCTGTGCCTCTGCTTGCTTATATACAGTATATAATATAGTAGTGTATAGAGAGCTGTGCCTCTGCGCGCTTATATACAGTATATAATATAGTACATAGAGAGCTGTGCCTCTGCATGCTTATATACAGTATACAATATAGTACATAGAGAGCTGTGCCTCTGCATGCTTATATACAGTATATAATATAGTAGTGTATAGAGAACTGTGCCTCTTCCCTGTGCAATTGGCTTTATTGGGCCATTATCATGTTGTAATTGCGGAGATTGTCCGTATCAGCAGATTTGATGCCGTGGTGTATTACACAGGTATGGGCTATGCCAGAGGTACTCAAACTCCGCCATTACAGTTCAGGGTTTCAGGATATCATGCTTGAGTACAGGTGTCTTATCAGCACCTCAGTCAATTTGATTTAACCATCTGGACTCAATCATGGATATTCTTAATACCTGGACTGTAATGGCGGAGTTGGGAACCTCTGATCCATGTGATGTTGACGTTCTGGTCCTGATGAAGCAGCGATCGCAGCTGCACACCGTTATACTTATCTTGAGTGTCGTCTGATCAGTAATCTGCGTTAAACATTTGCCCTATCAGGAGGCACCTGGTGCTACAGGGCAGGAGCGTCTCCTACACACGCTCCTGGGAGGGAGGGACCTGCAGGGCCTCGGGGTGTTGCTTGATGCATTTTGGGGGCTGTGTTACCAGACGTTCGCTTTCCCGGTGCTGACAGCTCTGATACGGTCAGGGTGATGCTCGTGTGTCCCTAAGGAACATCCCGCGATATCATGGCCCAGCCAGCTCTCCGTATGATGGCGCTGCATGGTCACCTGACCTCAGTCACAGGAACATCAGCCCTCACCAGCTACCCATCTAATTGATGCCCGGGGCACTTATGGCACAGGGACACTGAGCTGCACAGTTTTCTAGCTGACTTTTCCCTACAATGCTCTATTGATAACTGGCGCTTACCCTGGCTGCACTCTGTGTGCTGGGTCTGCGTGCCAAGTATACTGTATACCTGTTTCTGACTTAGTGCAGTTTATGGGTCATAATGAGTGTTTATTCAGCGAGAGTGAAATGGCTGCTAGCGTAGAGGTAGGCGTGTGCGAGAACATAGCTAGGAGAGGGACACCTGTACCCCATGCCATGTATAGCTCACATACTCCCTATCACTCTATAATGTAACAATGGGCGACAGACGGGGCCTGGTACCTGACACTGACATGGAAGAGATGTGAGAACATAGCTAGGAGAGGCACACCTGTACCCCATGCCATGTATAGCTCACATACTCCCTGTCACCCTATAATGTAACAATGGGTGACAGACGGGGCCTGGTACCTGACACTGACATGGAAGAGATGTGAGAACATAGCTAGGAGAGGCACACCTGTACCCCATGCCATGTATAGCTCACATACTCCCTGTCACTCTATAATGTAAGAATGGGCGACAGACGGGGCCTGGTACCTGACACTGACATGGAAGAGATGTGAGAACATAGCACAGGAGAGGCACACCTGTACCCCATGCCATGTATAGCTCACATACTCCCTGTCACTCTATAATGTAACAATGGGCGACAGACGGGGCCTGGTACCTGACACTGACATGGAAGAGATGTGAGAACATAGCACAGGAGAGGCACACCTGTACCCCATGCCATGTATAGCTCACATACTCCCTGTCACTCTATAATGTAACAATGGGCGACAGACGGGGCCTGGTACCTGACACTGACATGGAAGAGATGTGAGAACATAGCACAGGAGAGGCACACCTGTACCCCATGCCATGTATAGCTCACATACTCCCTGTCACTCTATAATGTAACAATGGGCGACAGACGGGGCCTGGTACCTGACACTGACATGGAAGAGATGTGAGAACATAGCTAGGAGAGGCACACCTGTACCCCATGCCATGTATAGCATCACATACTCCCTGTCACTCTATAATGTAACAATGGGCGACAGACGGGGCCTGGTACCTGACACTGACATGAAAGAGATGTGAGAACATAGCTAGGAGAGGCACACCTGTACCCCATGCCATGTATAGCTCACATACTCCCTGTCACTCTATAATGTAACAATGGGCGACAGACGGGGCCTGGTACCTGACACTGACATGGAAGAGATGTGAGAACATAGCTAGGAGAGGCACACCTGTACCTCATGCCATGTATAGCTCACATACTCCCTGTCACTCTATAATGTAACAATGGGCGACAGACGGGGCCTGGTACCTGACACTGACATGGAAGAGATGTGAGAACATAGCACAGGAGAGGCACACCTGTACCCCATGCCATGTATAGCTCACATACTCCCTGTCACTCTATAATGTAACAATGGGCGACAGACGGGGCCTGGTACCTGACACTGACATGGAAGAGATGTGAGAACATAGCTAGGAGAGGCACACCTGTACCCCATGCCATGTATAGCATCACATACTCCCTGTCACTCTATAATGTAACAATGGGCGACAGACGGGGCCTGGTACCTGACACTGACATGGAAGAGATGTGAGAACATAGCTAGGAGAGGCACACCTGTACCTCATGCCATGTATAGCTCACATACTCCCTGTCACTCTATAATGTAACAATGGGCGACAGACGGGGCCTGGTACCTGACACTGACATGGAAGAGATGTGAGAACATAGCTAGGAGAGGCACACCTGTACCCCATGCCATGTATAGCTCACATACTCCCTGTCACTCTATAATGTAACAATGGGCGACAGACGGGGCCTGGTACCTGACACTGACATGGAAGAGATGTGAGAACATAGCTAGGAGAGGCACACCTGTACCTCATGCCATGTATAGCTCACATACTCCCTGTCACTCTATAATGTAACAATGGGCGACAGACGGGGCCTGGTACCTGACACTGACATGGAAGAGATGTGAGAACATAGCACAGGAGAGGCACACCTGTACCCCATGCCATGTATAGCTCACATACTCCCTGTCACTCTATAATGTAACAATGGGCGACAGACGGGGCCTGGTACCTGACACTGACATGGAAGAGATGTGAGAACATAGCTAGGAGAGGCACACCTGTACCTCATGCCATGTATAGCTCACATACTCCCTGTCACTCTATAATGTAACAATGGGCGACAGACGGGGCCTGGTACCTGACACTGACATGGAAGAGATGTGAGAACATAGCACAGGAGAGGCACACCTGTACCCCATGCCATGTATAGCTCACATACTCCCTGTCACTCTATAATGTAACAATGGGCGACAGACGGGGCCTGGTACCTGACACTGACATGGAAGAGATGTGAGAACATAGCTAGGAGAGGCACACCTGTACCTCATGCCATGTATAGCTCACATACTCCCTGTCACTCTATAATGTAACAATGGGCGACAGACGGGGCCTGGTACCTGACACTGACATGGAAGAGATGTGAGAACATAGCACAGGAGAGGCACACCTGTACCCCATGCCATGTATAGCTCACATACTCCCTGTCACTCTATAATGTAACAATGGGCGACAGACGGGGCCTGGTACCTGACACTGACATGGAAGAGATGTGAGAACATAGCTAGGAGAGGCACACCTGTACCTCATGCCATGTATAGCTCACATACTCCCTGTCACTCTATAATGTAACAATGGGCGACAGACGGGGCCTGGTACCTGACACTGACATGGAAGAGATGTGAGAACATAGCTAGGAGAGGCACACCTGTACTCCATGCCATGTATAGCTCACATACTCCCTGTCACTCTATAATGTAACAATGGGCGACAGACGGGGCCTGGTACCTGACACTGACCCTCTGCACCAGTTACGTCACACAGACCCTCTGCGCCAGTTACATCACTCAGACCCTCTGCGCCAGTTACATCACTCAGACCCTCTGCGCCAGTTACATCACTCAGACTCTCTATGCCAGTTACATCACACAGACTCTCTGCGCCAGTTACATCACACAGACTCTCTGCACCAGTTACATCACTCAGACTCTCTGCGCCAGTAACATCACTCAGACCCTCTGCGCCAGTTACATCACTCAGACTCTCTATGCCAGTTACATCACACAGACTCTCTGCACCAGTTACATCACTCAGACTCTCTGCGCCAGTAACATCACTCAGACTCTCTGCGCCAGTTACATCACTCAGACTCTCTGCGCCAGTTACATCACACAGACTCCTTACACAATATTCCTCTACTGTGCTGGCAACACACGTTTAAAGGGTTTGTAGCCATAATCAAATGCGATTTGTGAGAGCCAGCGAGGTGGTCACAACATTTAAAGAGGCAATTCATTTAAACACATATATATATATTTATTTATCACACACACACACATCTAGGCGCCCGTTTGGAGTCAGTGTGTATAGCTGTAGTGTGTATATATATATACTGTATAGATATATACAGGTATATTGATCTGTGTGTGTGTGTATATATATATATATATATATAGACCAGAGTTCCCAAGTCTTGCACACTCAAACAGGTTTTTTCATGGGTGCCTGGTCCAAATAGCTAGATAGATAGAAATGTCCATGTCAAATAGACGACCAGCACACCAAAATAGATGCAAAAAAAGTAAAAGTCTTTATATATCACCACAGCATATCGCAATACAGCGTCAGTTCACAGTAAAGTGCAAAAAAGCTTAAATGTGATACTCATCAAATCAATGACCCAACGCTGCAGCATGGTGTGTAGCCCGGCCCTACACAGTATATATATATATACACACACAGGTCAATATAACTATATATCTACACAGTATATATATATATATATATATATATATATATATATATATATACACACACAGATCAATATAACTATATATCTATACAGTATATATATACTGTATAGATATATATAGCTATTTTGCTCTGTGTGTATATATAGATACTGTATAGATATATATATATATATATATATATATATATATATATATACTGTGTAGATATATAGTTATATTGATCTGTGTGTGTATATAGATATATATAGCTATATTGCACTGTGTGTGTGTGTATATATAGATACTGTATAGATATATATAGCTATATTGCTCTGTGTGTATATACATACTGTATAGATATATATATAGTTATATTGCTCTGTGTGTGTGTGTATATATATATACTGTATAGATATATATATATATATATATATATATATATATACTGTGTAGATATATAGTTATATTGATCTGTGTGTATATACATACTGTATAGATATATATATAGTTATATTGCTCTGTGTGTGTGTGTATATATATATACTGTATAGATATATATAGCTATATTGCTCTGTGTGTGTATATATATATACTGTATAGATATATATAGCTATATTGCTCTGTGTGTGTGTGTATATATAGATACTGTATAGATATATATAGCTATATTGCTCTGTGTGTGTGTGTATATATAGATACTGTATAGATATATATATAGTTATATTGCTCTGTGTGTGTGTGTATATATATATACTGTATAGATATATATATAGTTATATTGCTCTGTGTGTATATACATACTGTATAGATATATATATAGTTATATTGCTCTGTGTGTGTATATATATATATATAGTTATATTGCTCTGTGTGTGTATATATATATATATACTGTATAGATATATACAGCTATATTGATCTGTGCGCTGTTCCCCTGGATACGGTGACCCTGTGCGTTTAATCCTTGGCTAATTATCTAACCTTTGTATCAGGTGGTTGTGAAGTGACCAATGCATGAAAATGTCGCTGACCAGGAGGTGTCTCGTCTATGATGTCTCTGTGGTGGTGACTGTTCTACTCTCGGCATAATCACATAAAGATGGATACTGTGTATATATATATATATATATGTAATGCACATACATCGTGTGCTTCTCGTTGTTTGCGCAGGAGGAGCAGGCCGCCATCATTAAGGCAGAGAAGATTCGGGTTGCGCTAGAAAAGATAAAAGAAGCTCAAGTGAAGAAGGTGGGTGTAAGAGGGGGTGCGGGGCAGGAAGGGGGGTAACGGGGGGGGCGTTGGATAACAGCGTGCTGCACTCTAGGACGTTTTGCCTTATTGGGGGCATCAGTGCAGATTTTCAGGATCTCCCTGTCTTATCTGTCCTCTGTTACTCATTTCCTCCTGGCTGCAGCTGGTGATCCGAGTGCACATGTCAGATGAGAGCTCCAAGACCATGATGGTGGACGAGAGACAGACGGTACGACAGGTGCTGGACAACCTGATGGACAAGTCGCACTGCGGATACAGCCTGGACTGGTCGCTGGTTGAGACGATCTCCGAGCTACAGATGGGTTAGTGGATGTGATTATACCGCAATCTCTGTAATGTGACGGGAATTCGCCCGCAGCGCGGCTGCCCTGAAATAAGAGAAAACGGACGTAACGGAGTCGCTAGAACTATAAAATGAACAAATAAATAGAATATTTCTGCCAGAAAATGTCACAAAATGAAGAGATTTTTTTTTTTTCATGTAAAAATTCATCCATCTATTTTAAAGCAATCCTCCCCCCATTATCCTAAAATCACCCCTGCGTGTTATCCGCTGTACTTGTTGGGCCCCGCCTCTTGCGTCATCATGACACAGCTTCTAGCTGTTGGTGTTACAGGTGTCACATTAGGACCTAGGGAAGCAGCTGCACCGGTAGCCCGAAGCTACATGACGAGGCGGAGCCCTCTGCGGCTCTGCGCCCGACCTGCACTAGATCCCAGGAGCGCAGAGCCTCAAAGGGCTCCGTACTAAGCGGTTACTTAGTACGGCTTATCCAAAGTCATTATGTAATCCCAGTAAAGTGACTTCTAATCATAAAAGATGTGATTAGCGGAATTGTGGCAAAGTGTCGCCCAGTCACCCATATTGTTACCGTACTGTATCCCTGCACACTCCCTGGTTAGTCCGTGTCATACTGTAAGCGCCGCGGTGCGTGCGGTGTTAATTGGGCTTATTCTTACCACAGGCTCCAAAGACCTCGTTAGTGTGACGCCCCAATGAATATTAGATTTATGCTGTATTATCAGCACACATGCAAATTTCTATTTTATCACATACTTCTGATTTCATTAATTTGTGTAACAATGACAGTAGCTGAGAACTGTCATCACTACGCAGCATTAGTGCACTACTTGGTAATAATCTGATCACCGGACAGCCGTCCTGCAATGTGAGCTATAATAATCTGATCACCGGACAGCCGTCCTGCAATGTGAGCTATAATAATCTGATCACCGGACAGCCCTCCTGCAATGTGAGCTATAATAATCTGATTACCGGACAGCCGTCCTGCAATGTGAGCTATAATAATCTGATCACCGGACAGCCGTCCTGCAATGTGAGCTATAATAATCTGATTACCGGACAGCCGCCCTGCAATGTGAGCTATAATAATCTGATCACCGGACAGCCGCCCTGCAATGTGAGCTATAATAATCTGATCACCGGACAGCCGTCCTGCAATGTGAGCTATAATAATCTGATCACCGGACAGCCGTCCTGCAATGTGAGCTATAATAATCTGATCACCGGACAGCCGCCCTGCAATGTGAGCTATAATAATCTGATCACCGGACAGCCGTCCTGCAATGTGAGCTATAATAATCTGATTACTGGACAGCCGTCCTGCAATGTGAGCTATAATAATCTGATTACCGGACAGCCGCCCTGCAATGTGAGCTATAATAATCTGATCACCGGACAGCCGCCCTGCAATGTGAGCTATAATAATCTGATCACCGGACAGCCGTCCTGCAATGTGAGCTATAATAATCTGATCACCGGACAGCCGTCCTGCAATGTGAGCTATAATAATCTGATCACCGGACAGCCGTCCTGCAATGTGAGCTATAATAATCTGATTACCGGACAGCCGTCCTGCAATGTGAGCTATAATAATCTGATTACTGGACAGCCGTCCTGCAATGTGAGCTATAATAATCTGATTACCGGACAGCCGTCCTGCAATGTGAGCTATAATAATCTGATTACCGGACAGCCGCCCTGCAGTGTGACTTTGTTTTCTCTCTCTCAGATCGCATCTTTGAAGACCATGAAAACCTGGTTGAGAACTTATTAAACTGGACCCGGGACAGCCAGAACAAGCTGATGTTTGTGGAGCGCATTGAGAAATACGCATTGTTCAAAAACCCACAAGTAAGGCGGATTTCCTCTATTTAATTTTTTTTTTATTTTTCATTAAAAAAAAAAATCAGATTTGCATTATATTAGCCTAATCGTATGAGACGCGGATGTTGGGTGTCGTATTATAGTTATCATTGTCTGCGCGTTTGGTTTTTCTGTCATGTTCGAACACTGTGTGCTGGGCTTATTATTAGTGCTAGGGATGAACTCCACAGCCACAATAATCACACATAGGTACATAGCACGACTAGGGCCTGGCTGGTGTTACATTACACATAAACAACCACACGGGCTCCCCCCACGCCCCATACCAGCTTGTACCCCATGGGTACTGTAACAGTCAGGAATGTGGATCGTTACGAGCTGAGTGATTGCATAGTGGCCGATTGTCCATCCCAGCGAAGCGCATACAGAGAAACCACGCACATGCCCCCGCCCGGCCATGACGCATTATACGCAGCATTGGAACATTTGCAGAGGATAAATTCCTCAGGTTCCTCATTACCTTGACACCCGGATTGTCTGTAGAAATGTAGCCCAGGATCTGTAATAAGTTATAAATGTTGGTGAGATGCCAGTTATGAAGAAATCTCCAGTTTGCAGCTTATTAGAACAATGACGACTTCTTACTGGGAAAAGACACAATATGTGACACAATGCTGCGAGGCCACGGCAATGATACTGCTACAATGTAACGCAAAGCCTTGTTTTCAGCAAAACAATATGGAATTTAGCACAACTGACTGATTTTAATTATTATTATTTTTATAAATGTCTTTATCATCGTTAATAAGACTGGGCTCCGATACGATAATTCTATCGCTATTCTTCTTCTATAAATATTCATCGTCTTCATTTTGCCCACCATAAATACCCTAATAATGCATGTTATGTCACTTTCTTATAATATCGTGGTGCTTTGCAGAGAGAGGAGACTTGTAGCGCTGGAGTCTATAGCCTGCACCAGTATTGTGACAATGGACCAGTCCTGAACATAAGGGTCTTGTTCTGATCGACCTGCGTATCCCAGTAATGATCGCGGTTCCTTATGTCATTGGTCGCTACTAGCTTGATGCTAATGATGAGGCCTTTGGGTCGGCACTTTTCTTTTTCAACATTTTTTAATGTTAGTGGTGAGGGTTAGGCTGCTGGAGGGGACGGTTAGGGTTAGGCACTAGGGGGAGGGTTAGGGTTAGGCTGCTGGAGGGGACGGTTAGGGTTAGGCACTAGGGGGAGGGTTAGGGTTAGGCTGCTGGAGGGGACGGTTAGGGTTAGGCACTAGGGGGAGGGTTAGGGTCAGGCTGCTGGAGAGGACGGTTAGGGTTAGGCACTAGGGAGAGGGTTAGGGTTAGGCTGCTGGAGGGGACGGTTAGGGTTAGGCACTAGGGGGAGGGTTAGGGTTAGGCTGCTGGAGGGGATGGTTAGGGTTAGGCACTAGGGGGAGGGTTAGGGTTAGGCTGCTGGAGGGGACGGTTAGGGTTAGGCACTAGGGGGAGGGTTAGGGTTAGGCTGCTGGAGGGGACGGTTAGGGTTAGGCACTAGGGGGAGGGTTAGGGTTAGGCTGCTGGAGGGGACGGTTAGGGTTAGGCACTAGGGGGAGGGTTAGGGTTAGGCTGCTGGAGGGGACGGTTAGGGTTAGGCACTAGGGGGAGGGTTAGGGTTAGGCTGCTGGAGGGGACGGTTAGGGTTAGGCACTAGGGGGAGGGTTAGGGTTAGGCTGCTGGAGGGGACGGTTAGGGTTAGGCACTAGGGGGAGGGTTAGGGTTAGGCTGCTGGAGGGGACGGTTAGGGTTAGGCACTAGGGGGAGGGTTAGGGTTAGGCTGCTGGAGGGGACGGTTAGGGTTAGGCACTAGGGGGAGGGTTAGGGTCAGGCTGCTGGAGGGGACGGTTAGGGTTAGGCACTAGGGGGAGGGTTAGGGTTAGGCTGCTGGAGGGGACGGTTAGGGTTAGGCACTAGGGGGAGGGTTAGGGTTAGGCTGCTGGAGGGGACGGTTAGGGTTAGGCACTAGGGGGAGGGTTAGGGTTAGGCTGCTGGAGGGGACGGTTAGGGTTAGGCACTAGGGGGAGGGTTAGGGTTAGGCTGCTGGAGGGGACGGTTAGGGTTAGGCACTAGGGGGAGGGTTAGGGTTAGGCTGCTGGAGGGGACGGTTAGGGTTAGGCACTAGGGGGAGGGTTAGGGTTAGGCTGCTGGAGGGGACGGTTAGGGTTAGGCACTAGGGGGAGGGTTAGGGTTAGGCTGCTGGAGGGGACGGTTAGGGTTAGGCACTAGGGGGAGGGTTAGGGTTAGGCTGCTGGAGGGGACGGTTAGGGTTAGGCACTAGGGGGAGGGTTAGGGTTAGGCTGCTGGAGGGGACGGTTAGGGTTAGGCACTAGGGGGAGGGTTAGGGTTAGGCTGCTGGAGGGGACGGTTAGGGTTAGGCACTAGGGAGAGGGTTAGGGTTAGGCTGCTGGAGGGGACGGTTAGGGTTAGGCACTAGGGGGAGGGTTAGGGTTAGGCTGCTGGAGGGGACGGTTAGGGTTAGGCACTAGGGGGAGGGTTAGGGTTAGGCTGCTGGAGGGGACGGTTAGGGTTAGGCACTAGGGGGAGGGTTAGGGTCAGGCTGCTGGAGGGGACGGTTAGGGTTAGGCACTAGGGGGAGGGTTAGGGTCAGGCTGCTGGAGGGGACGGTTAGGGTTAGGCACTAGGGGGAGGGTTAGGGTCAGGCTGCTGGAGGGGACGGTTAGGGTTAGGCACTAGGGGGAGGGTTAGGGTCAGGCTGCTGGAGGGGACGGTTAGGGTTAGGCACTAGGGGGAGGGTTAGGGTCAGGCTGCTGGAGGGGACGGTTAGGGTTAGGCACTAGGGGGAGGGTTAGGGTTAGGCTGCTGGAGGGGACGGTTAGGGTTAGGCACTAGGGGGAGGGTTAGGGTTAGGCTGCTGGAGGGGACGGTTAGGGTTAGGCACTAGGGGGAGGGTTAGGGTTAGGCTGCTGGAGGGGACGGTTAGGGTTAGGCACTAGGGGGAGGGTTAGGGTTAGGCTGCTGGAGGGGACGGTTAGGGTTAGGCACTAGGGGGAGGGTTAGGGTTAGGCTGCTGGAGGGGACGGTTAGGGTTAGGCACTAGGGGGAGGGTTAGGGTTAGGCTGCTGGAGGGGACGGTTAGGGTTAGGCACTAGGGGGAGGGTTAGGGTTAGGCTGCTGGAGGGGACGGTTAGGGTTAGGCACTAGGGGGAGGGTTAGGGTTAGGCTGCTGGAGGGGACGGTTAGGGTTAGGCACTAGGGAGAGGGTTAGGGTTAGGCTGCTGGAGGGGACGGTTAGGGTTAGGCACTAGGGGGAGCGTTAGGGTTAGGCTGCTGGAGGGGACGGTTAGGGTTAGGCACTAGGGGGAGGGTTAGGGTTAGGCTGCTGGAGGGGACGGTTAGGGTTAGGCACTAGGGGGAGGGTTAGGGTTAGGCTGCTGGAGGGGACGGTTAGGGTTAGGCACTAGGGGGAGGGTTAGGGTTAGGCTGCTGGAGGGGACGGTTAGGGTTAGGCACTAGGGGGAGGGTTAGGGTTAGGCTGCTGGAGGGGACGGTTAGGGTTAGGCACTAGGGGGAGGGTTAGGGTTAGGCTGCTGGAGGGGACGGTTAGGGTTAGGCACTAGGGGGAGGGTTAGGGTTAGGCTGCTGGAGGGGACGGTTAGGGTTAGGCACTAGGGGGAGGGTTAGGGTTAGGCTGCTGGAGGGGACGGTTAGGGTTAGGCACTAGGGGGAGGGTTAGGGTTAGGCTGCTGGAGGGGACGGTTAGGGTTAGGCACTAGGGGGAGGGTTAGGGTTAGGCTGCTGGAGGGGACGGTTAGGGTTAGGCACTAGGGGGAGGGTTAGGGTTAGGCTGCTGGAGGGGACGGTTAGGGTTAGGCACTAGGGGGAGGGTTAGGGTTAGGCTGCTGGAGGGGACGGTTAGGGTTAGGCACTAGGGGGAGGGTTAGGGTTAGGCTGCTGGAGGGGACGGTTAGGGTTAGGCACTAGGGGGAGGGTTAGGGTTAGGCTGCTGGAGGGGACGGTTAGGGTTAGGCACTAGGGGGAGGGTTAGGGTTAGGCTGCTGGAGGGGACGGTTAGGGTTAGGCACTAGGGGGAGGGTTAGGGTTAGGCTGCTGGAGGGGACGGTTAGGGTTAGGCACTAGGGGGAGGGTTAGGGTTAGGCTGCTGGAGGGGACGGTTAGGGTTAGGCACTAGGGGGAGGGTTAGGGTTAGGCTGCTGGAGGGGACGGTTAGGGTTAGGCACTAGGGGGAGGGTTAGGGTTAGGCTGCTGGAGGGGACGGTTAGGGTTAGGCACTAGGGGGAGGGTTAGGGTTAGGCTGCTGGAGGGGACGGTTAGGGTTAGGCACTAGGGGGAGGGTTAGGGTTAGGCTGCTGGAGGGGACGGTTAGGGTTAGGCACTAGGGGGAGGGTTAGGGTTAGGCTGCTGGAGGGGACGGTTAGGGTTAGGCACTAGGGGGAGGGTTAGGGTTAGGCTGCTGGAGGGGACGGTTAGGGTTAGGCACTAGGGGGAGGGTTAGGGTTAGGCTGCTGGAGGGGACGGTTAGGGTTAGGCACTAGGGGGAGGGTTAGGGTTAGGCTGCTGGAGGGGACGGTTAGGGTTAGGCACTAGGGGGAGGGTTAGGGTTAGGCTGCTGGAGGGGACGGTTAGGGTTAGGCACTAGGGGGAGGGTTAGGGTTAGGCTGCTGGAGGGGACGGTTAGGGTTAGGCACTAGGGGGAGGGTTAGGGTTAGGCTGCTGGAGGGGACGGTTAGGGTTAGGCACTAGGGGGAGGGTTAGGGTTAGGCTGCTGGAGGGGACGGTTAGGGTTAGGCACTAGGGGGAGGGTTAGGGTTAGGCTGCTGGAGGGGACGGTTAGGGTTAGGCACTAGGGGGAGGGTTAGGGTTAGGCTGCTGGAGGGGACGGTTAGGGTTAGGCACTAGGGGGAGGGTTAGGGTTAGGCTGCTGGAGGGGACGGTTAGGGTTAGGCACTAGGGGGAGGGTTAGGGTTAGGCTGCTGGAGGGGACGGTTAGGGTTAGGCACTAGGGGGAGGGTTAGGGTTAGGCTGCTGGAGGGGACGGTTAGGGTTAGGCACTAGGGGGAGGGTTAGGGTTAGGCTGCTGGAGGGGACGGTTAGGGTTAGGCACTAGGGGGAGGGTTAGGGTTAGGCTGCTGGAGGGATCGGTTAGGGTTAGGCACTAGGGGGAGGGTTAGGGTTAGGCTGCTGGAGGGGACGGTTAGGGTTAGGCACTAGGGGGAGGGTTAGGGTTAGGCTGCTGGAGGGGACGGTTAGGGTTAGGCACTAGGGGGAGGGTTAGGGTTAGGCTGCTGGAGGGGACGGTTAGGGTTAGGCACTAGGGGGAGGGTTAGGGTTAGGCTGCTGGAGGGGACGGTTAGGGTTAGGCACTAGGGGGAGGGTTAGGGTTAGGCACTAGGGGGAGGGTTAGGGTTAGGCTGCTGGAGGGGAGGGTTAGGGTTAGGCACTAGGGGGAGGGTTAGGGTTAGGCTGCTGGAGGGGACGGTTAGGGTTAGGCACTAGGGGGAGGGTTAGGGTTAGGCTGCTGGAGGGGACGGTTAGGGTTAGGCACTAGGGGGAGGGTTAGGGTTAGGCTGCTGGAGGGGACGGTTAGGGTTAGGCACTAGGGGGAGGGTTAGGGTTAGGCTGCTGGAGGGGACGGTTAGGGTTAGGCACTAGGGAGAGGGTTAGGGTTAGGCTGCTGGAGGGGACGGTTAGGGTTAGGCACTAGGGGGAGGGTTAGGGTTAGGCTGCTGGAGGGGACGGTTAGGGTTAGGCACTAGGGGGAGGGTTAGGGTTAGGCTGCTGGAGGGGACGGTTAGGGTTAGGCACTAGGGGGAGGGTTAGGGTTAGGCTGCTGGAGGGGACGGTTAGGGTTAGGCACTAGGGGGAGGGTTAGGGTTAGGCTGCTGGAGGGGACGGTTAGGGTTAGGCACTAGGAGGAGGGATAGGGTTAGGCTGCTGGAGGGGATGGTTAGGGTTAGGCACTAGGGGGAGGGTTAGGCTGCTGGAGGGGACGGTTAGGGTTAGGCACTAGGGGGAGGGTTAGGGTTAGGCTGCTGGAGGGGACGGTTAGAGTTAGGCACTAGGGGGAGGGTTAGGGTTAGGCTGCTGGAGGGGACAGTTAGGGTTAGGCACTAGGGGGAGGGTTAGGGTTAGGCTGCTGGAGGGGACGGTTAGGGTTAGACACTAGGAAAAGAGTTAGGGTTAGGCACTATGAGAGAGTTGGGGTTAGGCACTAGGGAGAGGGTTAGGGTTAGGCTGCTGGAGGGGACGGTTAGGGTTAGACACTAGGGGGAGGGTTAGGGTTAGGCACTAGGGGGAGGGTTAGGGTCAGGCTGCTGGAGGGGACGGTTAGGGTTAGGCACTAGGGGGAGGGTTAGGGTCAGGCTGCTGGAGGGGACGGTTAGGGTTAGGCACTAGGAAAAGAGTTAGGGTTAGGCACTATGGAGAGAGTTGGGGTTAGGCACTAGGGAGAGGGTTAGGCTGCTGGAGGAGACGGTTAGGGTTAGGCACTAGGGGGAGGGTTAGGGTCAGGCTGCTGGAGGGGACGGTTAGGGTTAGGCACTAGGAAAAGAGTTAGGGTTAGGCACTATGGAGAGAGTTGGGGTTAGGCACTATGGAGAGAGTTGGGGTTAGGCACTATGGAGAGAGTTGGGGTTAGGCACTAGGGAGAGGGTTAGGGTTAGGCTGCTGGAGGAGACTGTTAGGGTTAGGCACTAGGGGGAGGGTTAGGGTCAGGCTGCTGGAGGGGACGGTTAGGGTTAGGCACTAGGAAAAGAGTTAGGGTTAGGCACCATGGAGAGAGTTGGGGTTAGGCACTAGGGAGAGGGTTAGGCTGCTGGAGGAGACGGTTAGGGTTAGGCACTAGGGGTAGGGTTAGGCTGCTGGAGGGGACGGTTAGGGTTAGACACTAGGAAAAGAGTTAGGGTTAGGCACTATGGAGAGAGTTGGGGTTAGGCACTAGGGAGAGGGTTAGGCTGCTGGAGGAGACGGTTAGGGTTAGGCACTAGGGGGAGGGTTAGGGTCAGGCTGCTGGAGGGGACGGTTAGGGTTAGGCACTAGGAAAAGAGTTAGGGTTAGGCACTATGGAGAGAGTTGGGGTTAGGCACTAGGGAGAGGGTTAGGGTTAGGCTGCTGGAGGGGACGGTTAGGGTTAGGCACTAGGGGGAGGGTTAGGGTTAGGCTGCTGGAGGGGACGGTTAGGGTTAGGCACTAGGGGGAGGGTTAGGGTTAGGCTGCTGGAGGGGACGGTTAGGGTTAGGCACTAGGGGGAGGGTTAGGGTTAGGCTGCTGGAGGGGACGGTTAGGGTTAGGCACTAGGGGGAGGGTTAGGGTTAGGCTGCTGGAGGGGACGGTTAGGGTTAGGCACTAGGGGGAGGGTTAGGGTTAGGCTGCTGGAGGGGACGGTTAGGGTTAGGCACTAGGGGGAGGGTTAGGGTTAGGCTGCTGGAGGGGACGGTTAGGGTTAGGCACAAGGGGGAGGGTTAGGGTTAGGCTGCTGGAGGGGACGGTTAGGGTTAGGCACTAGGGGGAGGGTTAGGGTTAGGCTGCTGGAGGGGACGGTTAGGGTTAGGCACTAGGGGGAGGGTTAGGGTTAGGCTGCTGGAGGGGACGGTTAGGGTTAGGCACTAGGGGGAGGGTTAGGGTTAGGCTGCTGGAGGGGACGGTTAGGGTTAGGCACTAGGGGGAGGGTTAGGCTGCTGGAGGGGACGGTTAGGGTTAGGCACTAGGGGGAGGGTTAGGGTTAGGCTGCTGGAGGAGACTGTTAGGGTTAGGCACTAGGGGGAGGGTTAGGGTCAGGCTGCTGGAGGGGACGGTTAGGGTTAGGCACTAGGAAAAGAGTTAGGGTTAGGCACTATGAGAGAGTTGGGGTTAGGCACTAGGGAGAGGGTTAGGGTTAGGCTGCTGGAGGGGACGGTTAGGGTTAGACACTAGGGGGAGGGTTAGGGTTAGGCACTAGGGGGAGGGTTAGGGTCAGGCTGCTGGAGGGGACGGTTAGGGTTAGGCACTAGGGGAGGGTTAGGGTCAGGCTGCTGGAGGGGACGGTTAGGGTTAGGCACTAGGAAAAGAGTTAGGGTTAGGCACTATGGAGACAGTTGGGGTTAGGCACTAGGGAGAGGGTTAGGCTGCTGGAGGAGACGGTTAGGGTTAGGCACTAGGGGGAAGGTTAGGGTCAGGCTGCTGGAGGGGACGGTTAGGGTTAGGCACTAGGAAAAGAGTTAGGGTTAGGCACTATGGAGAGAGTTGGGGTTAGGCACTAGGGAGAGGGTTAGGCTGCTGGAGGAGACGGTTAGGGTTAGGCACTAGGGGGAGGGTTAGGGTCAGGCTGCTGGAGGGGACGGTTAGGCACTAGGAAAAGAGTTAGGGTTAGGCACTATGGAGAGAGTTGGGGTTAGGCACTATGGAGAGAGTTGGGGTTAGGCACTATGGAGAGAGTTGGGGTTAGGCACTAGGGAGAGGGTTAGGGTTAGGCTGCTGGAGGAGACTGTTAGGGTTAGGCACTAGGGGGAGGGTTAGGGTCAGGCTGCTGGAGGGGACGGTTAGGGTTAGGCACTAGGAAAAGAGTTAGGGTTAGGCACTATGGAGAGAGTTGGGGTTAGGCACTAGGGGGAGGGTTAGGCTGCTGGAGGGGACGGTTAGGGTTAGACACTAGGAAAAGAGTTAGGGTTTGGCACTATGGAGAGAGTTGGGGTTAGGCACTAGGGAGAGGGTTAGGCTGCTGGAGGAGACGGTTAGGGTTAGGCACTAGGGGGAGGGTTAGGGTCAGACTGCTGGAGGGGACGGTTAGGGTTAGGCACTAGGAAAAGAGTTAGGGTTAGGCACTATGGAGAGAGTTGGGGTTAGGCACTAGGGAGAGGGTTAGGCTGCTGGAGGAGACGGTTAGGGTTAGGCACTAGGAAAAGAGTTAGGGTTAGGCACTATGGAGAGAGTTGGGGTTAGGCACTAGGGAGAGGGTTAGGCTGCTGGAGGAGAAGGTTAGGGTTAGGCACTAGGGGGAGGGTTAGGGTCAGGCTGCTGGAGGGGACGGTTAGGGTTAGGCACTAGGAAAAGAGTTAGGGTTAGGCACTATGGAGAGAGTTGGGGTTAGGCACTAGGGAGAGGGTTAGGCTGCTGGAGGAGACGGTTAGGGTTAGGCACTAGGGGAGGGTTAGGCTGCTGGAGGGGACGGTTAGGGTTAGACACTAGGAAAAGAGTTAGGGTTAGGCACTATGGAGAGAGTTGGGGTTAGGCACTAGGGAGAGGGTTAGGCTGCTGGAGGAGACGGTTAGGGTTAGGCACTAGGGGGAGGGTTAGGGTCAGGCTGCTGGAGGGGACGGTTAGGGTTAGGCACTAGGAAAAGAGTTAGGGTTAGGCACTATGGAGAGAGTTGGGGTTAGGCACTAGGGAGAGGGTTAGGGTTAGGCTGCTGGAGGGGACGGTTAGGGTTAGGCACTAGGGGGAGGGTTAGGGTTAGGCTGCTGGAGGGGACGGTTAGGGTTAGGCACTAGGGGGAGGGTTAGGGTTAGGCTGCTGGAGGGGACGGTTAGGGTTAGGCACTAGGGGGAGGGTTAGGGTTAGGCTGCTGGAGGGGACGGTTAGGGTTAGGCACTAGGGGGAGGGTTAGGGTTAGGCTGCTGGAGGGGACGGTTAGGGTTAGGCACTAGGGGGAGGGTTAGGGTTAGGCTGCTGGAGGGGACGGTTAGGGTTAGGCACTAGGGGGAGGGTTAGGGTTAGGCTGCTGGAGGGGACGGTTAGGGTTAGGCACTAGGGGGAGGGTTAGGGTTAGGCTGCTGGAGGGGACGGTTAGGGTTAGGCACTAGGGGGAGGGTTAGGGTTAGGCTGCTGGAGGGGACGGTTAGGGTTAGGCACTAGGTGGAGGGTTAGGGTTAGGCTGCTGGAGGGGACGGTTAGGGTTAGGCACTAGGGGGAGGGTTAGGGTTAGGCTGCTGGAGGGGACGGTTAGGGTTAGGCACTAGGGGGAGGGTTAGGCTGCTGGAGGGGACGGTTAGGGTTAGGCACTAGGGGGAGGGTTAGGGTTAGGCTGCTGGAGGGGACGGTTAGGGTTAGGCACTAGGGGGAGGGTTAGGGTTAGGCTGCTGGAGGGGACGGTTAGGGTTTGGCACTAGGGGGAGGGTTAGGCTGCTGGAGGGGACGGTTAGGGTTAGGCACTAGGGGGAGGGTTAGGGTTAGGCTGCTGGAGGGGACGGTTAGGGTTAGGCACTAGGGGGAGGGTTAGGGTTAGGCTGCTGGAGGGGACGGTTAGGGTTAGACACTAGGAAAAGAGTTAGGGTTAGGCACTATGAGAGAGTTGGGGTTAGGCACTAGGGAGAGGGTTAGGGTTAGGCTGCTGGAGGGGACGGTTAGGGTTAGACACTAGGGGGAGGGTTAGGGTTAGGCACTAGGGGGAGGGTTAGGGTCAGGCTGCTGGAGGGGACGATTAGGGTTAGGCACTAGGGGGAGGGTTAGGGTCAGGCTGCTGGAGGGGACGGTTAGGGTTAGGCACTAGGGGGAGGGTTAGGGTCAGGCTGCTGGAGGGGACGGTTAGGGTTAGGCACTAGGAAAAGAGTTAGGGTTAGGCACTATGGAGACAGTTGGGGTTAGGCACTAGGGAGAGGGTTAGGCTGCTGGAGGAGACGGTTAGGGTTAGGCACTAGGGGGAAGGTTAGGGTCAGGCTGCTGGAGGGGACGGTTAGGGTTAGGCACTAGGAAAAGAGTTAGGGTTAGGCACTATGGAGAGAGTTGGGGTTAGGCACTAGGGAGAGGGTTAGGCTGCTGGAGGAGACGGTTAGGGTTAGGCACTAGGGGGAGGGTTAGGGTCAGGCTGCTGGAGGGGACGGTTAGGGTTAGGCACTAGGAAAAGAGTTAGGGTTAGGCACTATGGAGAGAGTTGGGGTTAGGCACTATGGAGAGAGTTGGGGTTAGGCACTATGGAGAGAGTTGGGGTTAGGCACTAGGGAGAGGGTTAGGGTTAGGCTGCTGGAGGAGACTGTTAGGGTTAGGCACTAGGGGGAGGGTTAGGGTCAGGCTGCTGGAGGGGACGGTTAGGGTTAGGCACTAGGAAAAGAGTTAGGGTTAGGCACTATGGAGAGAGTTGGGGTTAGGCACTAGGGAGAGGGTTAGGCTGCTGGAGGAGAAGGTTAGGGTTAGGCACTAGGGGGAGGGTTAGGGTCAGGCTGCTGGAGGGGACGGTTAGGGTTAGGCACTAGGAAAAGAGTTATGGTTAGGCACTATGGAGAGAGTTGGGGTTAGGCACTAGGGAGAGGGTTAGGCTGCTGGAGGAGACGGTTAGGGTTAGGCACTAGGGGGAGGGTTAGGGTCAGGCTGCTGGAGGGGACGGTTAGGGTTAGGCACTAGGAAAAGAGTTAGGGTTAGGCACTATGGAGAGAGTTGGGGTTAGGCACTAGGGAGAGGGTTAGGCTGCTGGAGGAGACGGTTAGGGTTAGGCACTAGGGGGAGGGTTAGGGTTAGGCTGCTGGAGGGGACGGTTAGGGTTAGACACTAGGAAAAGAGTTAGGGTTAGGCACTATGGAGAGAGTTGGGGTTAGGCACTATGGAGAGAGTTAGGGTTAGGCACTATGGAGAGAGTTGGGGTTAGGCACTAGGGAGAGGGTTAGGCTGCTGGAGGAGACGGTTAGGGTTAGGCACTAGGGGGAGGGTTAGGGTTAGGCTGCTGGAGGGGACGGTTAGGGTTAGACACTAGGAAAAGAGTTAGGGTTAGGCACTATGGAGAGAGTTGGGGTTAGGCATTAGGGAGAGGGTTAGGGTTAGGCTGCTGGAAGAGACGGTTAGGGTTAGACACTAGGAAAAGAGTTAGGGTTAGGCACTATGGAGAGAGTTGGGGTTAGGCAATAGGGGAAGAGTTAGGGTTAGGCACTATGGGGAGAGTCAGGGTTAGGCACTAGGAAAAGAGTTAGGGTTAGGCACTAGGGGGAGGGTTAGGGTCAGGGTGCTGGAGGGGACCGTTAGGGTTAGGCACTAGGGGGAGGGTTAGGGTTAGGCTGCTGGAGGGGATGGTTAGGGTTAGACACTAGGAAAATAGTTAGGGTTAGGCACTATGGAGAGAGTTGGGGTTAGGCACTAGGGAGAGGGTTAGGGTTAGGCTGCTGGAGGGGACGGTTAGGGTTAGGCACTAGGGGGAGGGTTAGGGTCAGGCTGCTGGAGGGGACGGTTAGGGTTAGGCACTAGGGGGAGGGTTAGGGTTAGGCTGCTGGAGGGGACGGTTAGGGTTAGACACTAGGAAAATAGTTAGGGTTAGGCACTATGGAGAGAGTTGGGGTTAGGCACTAGGGAGAGGGTTAGGCTGCTGGAGGGGAC
Source organism: Taudactylus pleione (assembly GCA_031769625.1). Classification (NCBI taxonomy): domain Eukaryota; kingdom Metazoa; phylum Chordata; class Amphibia; order Anura; family Myobatrachidae; genus Taudactylus; species Taudactylus pleione. The sequence continues at coordinate 66,722 of JAUIMM010002814.1, read as the reverse complement.
GGTTAGGGTTAGACACTAGGAAAAGAGTTGGGGTTAGGCAATAGGGGAAGAGTTAGGGTTAGGCACTATGGGGAGAGTCAGGGTTAGGCACTAGGGGGAGAGTTAGGGTTAGGCACTAGGGGGAGAGTTGGGGTTAGGCACTAGGAAAAGAGTTAGGGTTAGGCACTAGGGGGAGAGTTAGGGTTAGGCACTAGGGGGAGAGTTAGGGTTAGGCACTAGGGGGAGAGTTAGGGTTAGGCACTAGGGGGAGAGTTAGGGTTAGGCACTAGGGGGAGAGTTAGGGTTAGGCACTAGGGGGAGAGTTGGGGTTAGGCACTAGGAAAAGAGTTAGGGTTAGGCACTAGGGGGAGAGTTAGGGTTAGGCACTAGGGGGAGAGTTAGGGTTAGGCACTAGGGGGAGAGTTAGGGTTAGGCACTAGGAAAAGAGTTAGGGTTAGGCACTAGGGGGAGAGTTAGGGTTAGGCACTAGGAAAAGAGTTAGGGTTAGGCACTAGGGGGAGAGTTAGGGTTAGGCACTAGGGGGAGAGTTGGGGTTAGGCACTAGGAAAAGAGTTAGGGTTAGGCACTAGGGGGAGAGTTAGGGTTAGGCACTATGGGGAGAGTCAGGGTTAGGCACTAGGGGGAGAGTTAGGGTTAGGCACTAGGGGGAGAGTTGGGGTTAGGCACTAGGAAAAGAGTTAGGGTTAGGCACTAGGGGGAGAGTTAGGGTTAGGCACTAGGGGGAGAGTTAGGGTTAGGCACTAGGGGGAGAGTTAGGGTTAGGCACTAGGAAAAGAGTTAGGGTTAGGCACTAGAGGGAGAGTTAGGGTTAGGCATTAGGAAAAGAGTTAGGGTTAGGCACTATGGGGAGAGTTACGGTTAGGCACTAGGAAAAGAGTTAGGGTTAGGCACTATGGGGAGAGTTAGGGTTAGGCACTATGGGAGAGTTGGGGTTGGGCACTAGGGGGAGGTTAGGTTTAGGCAATAGGGGAGGGTTAGGCACTATGGAGAGAGTTAGGGTTAGGCACTAGGAAAAGAGTTAGGGTTAGGCACTAGGGGGATAGTTAGGGTTAGGCACTAGGAAAAGAGTTAGGGTTAGGCACTAGGGGGAGAGGGTTAGGCACTAGGGGGAGAGTTAGGGTTAGGCACTAGGGGAAGAGTTAGGGTTAGGCACTAGGGGAAGAGTTAGGGTTAGGCACTAGGGGAAGAGTTAGGGTTAGGCACTAGGGGAAGAGTTAGGGTTAGGCACTAGGGGAAGAGTTAGGGTTAGGCACTAGGGGAAGAGTTAGGGTTAGGCACTAGGGGAAGAGTTAGGGTTAGGCACTAGGGGAAGAGTTAGGGTTAGGCACTAGGGGGAGAGTTAGGGTTAGGCACTAGGGGGAGAGTTAGGGTTATGCACTATGGAGAGAGTTAGGGTTAGGCACTATGGGGAGAGTTAGGGTTAGGCACTAGGAAAAGAGTGTTAGGCATTAGGGGGAGTGGGTTAGGCACTAGGGGGAGAGGGTTAGGCACTATGGGGGAGTGGGTTAGGCACTATGGGGAGAGTTAGGGTTAGGCAATATGGAGAGAGTTAGGGTTGGGCACTAGGGGAAGAGTTAGTTTTAGGCAATATGGAGAGAGTTAGGGTTAAGCAATAGGTTGCGAGATAGGGTTATGCAATAGGGGAAGAGTTGGGGTTAGGCACTATGGGGAGAGTTAGGGTTAGGCACTAGGAAAAGAGTGTTAGGCATTAGGGGGAGTGGGTTAGGCACTAGGGGGAGAGGGTTAGGCACTATGGGGGAGTGGGTTAGGCACTATGGGGAGAGTTAGGGTTAGGCAATATGGAGAGAGTTAGGGTTGGGCACTAGGGGAAGAGTTAGTTTTAGGCAATATGGAGAGAGTTAGGGTTAAGCAATAGGTTGCGAGATAGGGTTATGCAATAGGGGAAGAGTTGGGGTTAGGCACTAGAGAGAGAGTTAGGGTCCGGCACTAGGGAGAGAGTTAGGGTCCGGCACTAGGGAGAGAGTTAGGGTTAGGCACTATGGAGAGAGTTAGGGTTAGGCACTATGGAGAAAAGTTAGTGTTAGGCAATATGGAGAGAGTTAGGGTTAAGCAATAGGTTGAGAGATAGGGTTATGCAATAGGGGAAGAGTTGGGGTTAGGCACTAGAGAGAGAGTTGGGGTCCGGCACTAGGGAGAGAGTTAGGGTCCGGCACTAGGGAGAGAGTTAGGGTTAGGCACTAGGGGGGGAGTTAGGGTTAGGCACTAGGGGGGGAGTTAGGGTTAGGCACTAGAGGGAGTTTTAGGGTTAGGCACTAGGGGGAGAGTTAGGGTTAGGCACTATGGAGAGAGTTAGGGTTAGGCACTTGTGAGAGAGTTAGGGTTAGGCACTAAGCGGAGAGTTAGGGTTAGGTACTGTGGGGAGAGTTAGAATTAGGCATTAGGGTAAGAGTTAGGGTTAAGCACTAGGGAGAGAGTTAGGGTTAGGCACTTGGGAGAGGGTTAGGATTAGGCATTAGGGAGAGTGTTAGGGTTAGGCACTAGGGAGAGGGTTATGGTTAGCACTATGGAGAGGGTTAGGGTTAGGCACTATGGAGAGGGTTAGGCACTATGGAGAGGGTTAGGCACTATGGAGAGGGTTAGGGTTAGGCAGTAGGGGGAGAGTTAGGGTTAGGCACTAGGGGGAGAGTTAGGGTTAGGCACTAGAGGGAGAGTTAGGTTTAGGCACTAGGGAGAGAGTTAGGGTTAGGCACTATTGAGAGAGTTAGGGTTAGGCACTAGGGAGAGGGTTAGGCATTATGGAGAGTGTTAGGGTTAGGCACTATGGCGAGGGTTAAGCACTATGGAGAGTGTTAGGCACTATGGAGAGGGTTAGGGTTAGGTACTAGGGGGAGAGTTAGGGTTAGGTACTAGGGGGAGAGTTAGGGTTAGGCACTAGGGGGAGAGTTAGGGTTAGGCACTAGTGGGAGAGTTAGGGTTAGGCAATATGGAGAGAGTTAGGGTTAGGCAATATGGAGAGAGTTAGGGTTAGGCACTATGGGTAGAGTTAGGGTTAGGCACTATGGGGAGAGTTAGGATTAGGCATTAGGGGGTGATTTAGGGTTAGGCACTAGGGGGAGAGTTAGGGTTAGGCACTAGAGGGAGAGTTAGGGTTAGGTACTAGGGAGAGAATTAGGATTAGGCACTAGGGAGAGGCTTCGGATTAGGCACTAGGGAGAGGCTTCGGATTAGGCACTATGGAAAGAGTCAGAGTTTGGCACTAGGGGGAGAGTTAGGGTTAGGCAATAAGGGGAGGGTTGGGGTTAAATAAAAAAAAAATGTTGACCATTTGTGTCGACCTTTTTACCCTGTCGTCGGTTTTAACCCTATTGACCTTATGTCTCTGTTGACCTATTGCATGTTGACCATTTGGCTATCGACTGTCAATTTTTTTTATACCGTACCTGATTTATTCGTTACATCTATCACAACCTTATGTGCTTCCATAATGTAACCAGGACAGGACACGATAAAGATCAGATCCTGAGAAGACGCTGCGTCACTGAGGGGTCTGCGCTTTTATGTCTTCACACTGGTGTAAATGAGAAATAATCGGTATAGACAGTACACACATAATATCAGGATGGGCAGCTTATCCCGTATACACACAGCGCAGTGTAACATCTCGGGGAATAAAGGAAACGGATAGAAGGAATGCGTCCGATAGAGCTTCTGTGACGCGGCAGCCTTATAGCACGTTATATATGGAGCCGTTACATATGTACATAGTGGCGGAAGACTGCTGTTACCTGTTCCTTGTACACACACAGTATAGCGCGAAGGTGACTCGGAATAATGCTGCGCACAGACGTAGAGCCCGTTGTACGTGTGCGCGGCTCTGGCCTCTGTAATACGAGCGTCTCACGTCCGTACACCTGAGTCCTCCCCGGTTGGCTAATAATTACTGTTCTGTTGCAGAACTACCTGCTGGGAAGAAAGGAGACTTCTGAGATGGCCGACCGCAATAAAGAAGTGTTGTTAGAGGTGAGTTCTGATGTCATATTATAGGAATGACGTCACCCCCTCAGCAATGCGCCTTGCTATATGTCACTTATAGAATGATCAGTGTATTAATATGACATTTATTGTACAGCGGCCATTGCTCCCTATATCACATTTATTGTACAGCGGCCATTGCTCCCTATATCACATTTATTGTACAGCGGCCATTGCTCCCTATATCACATTTATTGTACAGCGGCCATTGCTCCCTATATCACAGATACTCTATATCTCAACCTGTCGTCATCACCCCCACTCCACACCCTCTCGCCCCATCTTCTCCTACTCCATCTACGCCTTTCATTATTCAATACAGGGTACCTACTAATAACCCAAATCATTGCCCCGTCCCCCTATATACCCCCCACACGCCTCGCAGTTATCATCTGAGCCCTGACTTGGATTTCTCTATCCTGACGTCTCCTTCCCTGGTAATAAGATCAGCGCTGTGTTACCCCAGCACCAGCTTCCCTGGTAATAAGATCAGCGCTGTGTTACCCCAGCGCCAGCTTCCCTGGTAATAAGATCAGCGCTGTGTTACCCCAGCGCCAGCTTCCCTGGTAATAAGATCAGCGCTGTGTTACCCCAGCACCAGCTTCCCTGGTAATAAGATCAGCGCTGTGTTACCCCAGCACCAGCTTCCCTGGTAATAAGATCAGCGCTGTGTTACCCCAGCACCAGCTTCCCTGGTAATAAGATCAGCGCTGTGTTACCCCAGCACCAGCTTCCCTGGTAATAAGATCAGCGCTGTGTTACCCCAGCGCCAGCTTCCCTGGTAATAAGATCAGCGCTGTGTTACCCCAGCGCCAGCTTCCCTGGTAATAAGATCAGCGCTGTGTTACCCCAGCACCAGCTTCCCTGGTAATAAGATCAGCGCTGTGTTACCCCAGCACCAGCTTCCCTGGTAATAAGATCAGCGCTGTGTTACCCCAGCACCAGCTTCCCTGGTAATAAGATCAGCGCTGTGTTACCCCAGCACCAGCTTCCCTGGTAATAAGATCAGCGCTGTGTTACCCCAGCACCAGCTTCCCTGGTAATAAGATCAGCGCTGTGTTACCCCAGCACCAGCTTCCCTGGTAATAAGATCAGCGCTGTGTTACCCCAGCACCAGCTTCCCTGGTAATAAGATCAGCGCTGTGTTACCCCGGCACCAGCTTCCCTGGTAATAAGATCAGCGCTGTGTTACCCCGGCACCAGCTTCCCTGGTAATAAGATCAGCGCTGTGTTACCCCAGCACCAGCTTCCCTGGTAATAAGATCAGCGCTGTGTTACCCCAGCCCCAGCTTCCCTGGTAATAAGATCAGCGCGGTGTTACCCCAGCACCAGCTTCCCTGGTAATAAGATCAGCGCTGTGTTACCCCAGCACCAGCTTCCCTGGTAATAAGATCAGCGCTGTGTTACCCCAGCACCAGCTTCCCTGGTAATAAGATCAGCGCTGTGTTACCCCAGCACCAGCTTCCCTGGTAATAAGATCAGCGCTGTGTTACCCCAGCACCAGCTTCCCTGGTAATAAGATCAGCGCTGTGTTACCCCAGCACCAGCTTCCCTGGTAATAAGATCAGCGCTGTGTTACCCCCGCACCAGCTTCCCTGGTAATAAGATCAGCGCTGTGTTACCCCCGCACCAGCTTCCCTGGTAATAAGATCAGCGCTGTGTTACCCCGGCACCAGCTTCCCTGGTAATAAGATCAGCGCTGTGTTACCCCAGCACCAGCTTCCCTGGTAATAAGATCAGCGCTGTGTTACCCCAGCACCAGCTTCCCTGGTAATAAGATCAGCGCTGTGTTACCCCAGCACCAGCTTCCCTGGTAATAAGATCAGCGCTGTGTTACCCCAGCACCAGCTTCCCTGGTAATAAGATCAGCGCTGTGTTACCCCAGCACCAGCTTCCCTGGTAATAAGATCAGCGCTGTGTTACCCCAGCCCCAGCTTCCCTGGTAATAAGATCAGCGCTGTGTTACCCCAGCACCAGCTTCCCTGGTAATAAGATCAGCGCTGTGTTACCCCAGCACCAGCTTCCCTGGTAATAAGATCAGCGCTGTGTTACCCCCGCACCAGCTTCCCTGGTAATAAGATCAGCGCTGTGTTACCCCCGCACCAGCTTCCCTGGTAATAAGATCAGCGCTGTGTTACCCCAGCACCAGCTTCCCTGGTAATAAGATCAGCGCTGTGTTACCCCAGCACCAGCTTCCCTGGTAATAAGATCAGCGCTGTGTTACCCCAGCACCAGCTTCCCTGGTAATAAGATCAGCGCTGTGTTACCCCAGCACCAGCTTCCCTGGTAATAAGATCAGCGCTGTGTTACCCCAGCACCAGCTTCCCTGGTAATAAGATCAGCGCTGTGTTACCCCAGCACCAGCTTCCCTGGTAATAAGATCAGCGCTGTGTTACCCCAGCGCCAGCTTCCCTGGTAATAAGATCAGCGCTGTGTTACCCCAGCGCCAGCTTCCCTGGTAATAAGATCAGCGCTGTGTTACCCCAGCACCAGCTTCCCTGGTAATAAGATCAGCGCTGTGTTACCCCCGCACCAGCTTCCCTGGTAATAAGATCAGCGCTGTGTTACCCCAGCACCAGCTTCCCTGGTAATAAGATCAGCGCTGTGTTACCCCCGCACCAGCTTCCCTGGTAATAAGATCAGCGCTGTGTTACCCCAGCACCAGCTTCCCTGGTAATAAGATCAGCGCTGTGTTACCCCAGCACCAGCTTCCCTGGTAATAAGATCAGCGCTGTGTTACCCCAGCACCAGCTTCCCTGGTAATAAGATCAGCGCTGTGTTACCCCAGCACCAGCTTCCCTGGTAATAAGATCAGCGCTGTGTTACCCCAGCACCAGCTTCCCTGGTAATAAGATCAGCGCTGTGTTACCCCAGCACCAGCTTCCCTGGTAATAAGATCAGCGCTGTGTTACCCCAGCACCAGCTTCCCTGGTAATAAGATCAGCGCTGTGTTACCCCAGCGCCAGCTTCCCTGGTAATAAGATCAGCGCTGTGTTACCCCAGCACCAGCTTCCCTGGTAATAAGATCAGCGCTGTGTTACCCCAGCACCAGCTTCCCTGGTAATAAGATCAGCGCTGTGTTACCCCAGCGCCAGCTTCCCTGGTAATAAGATCAGCGCTGTGTTACCCCAGCGCCAGCTTCCCTGGTAATAAGATCAGCGCTGTGTTACCCCAGCACCAGCTTCCCTGGTAATAAGATCAGCGCTGTGTTACCCCAGCACCAGCTTCCCTGGTAATAAGATCAGCGCTGTGTTACCCCAGCGCCAGCTTCCCTGGTAATAAGATCAGCGCTGTGTTACCCCAGCACCAGCTTCCCTGGTAATAAGATCAGCGCTGTGTTACCCCAGCACCAGCTTCCCTGGTAATAAGATCAGCGCTGTGTTACCCCAGCACCAGCTTCCCTGGTAATAAGATCAGCGCTGTGTTACACTGTATCACTGCCTGAGAGAGTGGCCCGGTGCAGTTTTAAGTGATTTTAAATATTTTGTATTTTTGTTATTATTGTAGCCATTGTCGTGTAATAGTACATAAGATTTTGTTATTTTTACATTTTCATTTATCCATCACAATAGTGAGTCGTATTATGATGCCATTATCTAGTTAATGAAATCATTTGATTAATTATCAGCAATGTTTGTTGGATCATCTCTTATTTGCCAATTGCAGCCCATATTTCATGTTTGGGTAAGAGGGTGTTTGACCACCTATAAGAGCTGACACCACCTGTTACAGTCCTGTATTGCCCGGCTCCCATGTATGGAGAGTAAGGGGCTGGTATTACATAGCGGAAGTGTCACAATGAAGCTTTGATCTATAAAGTTCCCTTCTCAGTGCCGGGAAACTCTCCTAAGAATGTGACGCACCGGGCCCCCTGTGTTGGATGGATGTGACGGGCCGGCATCCCCTGTGTTGGATGGATGTGACGGGCCGGCGCCCCCTGTGGTGGATGAATGTGACGCGCCGGCGCCCCCTGTGTTGGATGAGTGTGACGCGCCGGAGCCCCCTGTGTTGGATGGGTGTGACGCCGGCGCCCCCTGTGTTGGATGGATGTGACGGGCCGGCGCCCCCTGTGTTGGATGGGTGTGACGAGCCGGCGCCCCCTGTGTTGGATGGGTGTGACGGGCCGGCGCCCCCTGTGTTGGATGGGTGTGACGGGCCGGCGCCCCCTGTGTTGGATGGGTGTGACGGGCCGGCGCCCCCTGTGTTGGATGGGTGTGACGCGCCGGCGCCCCCTGTGTTGGATGGGTGTGACGCGCCGGCGCCCCCTGTGTTGGATGAGTGCGACGCGCCGGCGCCCCCTGTGTTGGATGAGTGTGACGCGCCGGCGCCCCCTGTGTTGGATGAGTGTGACGCGCCGGCGCCCCCTGTGTTGGATGAGTGTGACGCGCCGGCGCCCCCTGTGTTGGATGAGTGTGACGCGCCGGCGCCCCCTGTGTTGGATGAATGTGACGCGCCGGCGCCCCCTGTGTTGGTTGAGTGTGACACGCCGGCGCCCCCTGTGTTGGATGAATGCGCCGGCGCCCCCTGTGTTGGATGAATGTGACCCGCCGGCGCCCCCTGTGTTGGATGGGTGTGACGGGCCGGCGCCCCCTGTGTTGGATGGGTGTGACGGGCCGGCGCCCCCTGTGTTGGATGGGTGTGACGGGCCGTCGCCCCCTGTGTTGGATGGGTGTGACGGGCCGTCGCCCCCTGTGTTGGATGGGTGTGACGCGCCGGCGCCCCCTGTGTTGGATGGGTGTGACGCGCCGGCGCCCCCTGTGTTGGATGGGTGTGACGCGCCGGCGCCCCCTGTGTTGGATGAATGTGACGCGCCGGCGCCCCCTGTGTTGGATGGGTGTGACGCGCCGGAGCCCCCTGTGTTGGATGAATGTGACGCGCCGGCGCCCCCTGTGTTGGATGAATGTGACGCGCCGGCGCCCCCTGTGTTGGATGAATGTGACGCGCCGGCGCCCCCTGTGTTGGATGAATGTGACGCGCCGGCGCCCCCTGTGGTGGATGAATGTGACGCGCCAGCGCCCCCTGTGTTGGATGAATGTGACGGGCCGGCGCCTCCTGTGTTGGATGAATGTGACGCGCCGGCGCCCCCTGTGTTGGATGAATGTGATGGGCCGGCGCCCCCTGTGTTGGATGAATGTGACGCGCCGGCGCCCCCTGTGTTGGATGAATGTGACGGGCCGGCGCCCCCTGTGTTGGATGAATATAAGAATTATAATGAGTATAAATATCCTGATCCCGGTCTCCAGTCACATAGTGATAAATGTTACTAGAGCACCTGGTACGTATACAGTGACTGACTGTTCTCTACCTGCTGATATAAAGGTACATACAGCGCATGACTGTACAGATGTGTCCTCCTCATACACTATCGCTGCATTCACGCCAAGCCGCCCTTCTCTGCGCGCCAGGTCCTGTGAGACTCCGTTGCGTTAAGCACCTTTTTTGCCCAAAAATGCATCTTGGTCACAATTGGATGCGACAAACCACTTCACGAGACTGCGCTGCTTAAGTTGATATTCAGCACGTGTATATCTGTGTGCGTCTCAGTCTGTATACGAGGCGCTATGTTCGCACGTTTATTTTTTTCACGCCAAGTTCAGTTGAGCTTCGTATACAAACTCAGTCGCACACAGATCTGCAAGTGTTGCATATCAAATTAATCGGTGCAGTCTCATGAAGCGGTTTGTCGCATCCTATTGCGACTACGGCCAGTATCCCATTAGCAGCGAAGCATTTTCGGACAAACAAAACTTTTTTCGGTGATTTTTTTTTTTTGTGGTATCAAATGAAACCGTTTTTTACATCCGAAAATGTTCTGTTTTTCTCACGAAAACACGTAGGATCCGCGAAAAGTTGCGGACCTATGTATTTTCACTGCCGCTATCGGGAGAAAAATGGCTTCTTATCACAGATTTGGCAGTCGAAACAAAATTCCCAATAAGTGCCGTCATCGGGTCCAATCGGAGGCTGGATTCCCGCCTCAGACACCTTTTCAGGTGAATATGACGCTCGGCACCTGGCCTCCCACTTGCGTCAGGCTTGCTTCGCTGCATGGCGTATTGCGGCAAGGTGTTTGAGGACACATCTCTAAGGCATTTCCTTCATCCTTACATAGCAGCAGATGTAGCTACATGGTACCGCGTGGTGAATACGTGTGTGTGTGAGACCTTTACATGCTCCGCTCACAGTGCAATGCTCTGTGTCCTGTCTGTGCAGGAGTGCTTCTGCGGGAGCTCCGTTACCGTCCCTGAGATTGAGGGCGTCCTATGGCTGAAGGACGATGGGAAAAAGTCCTGGAAGAAACGATATTTCCTACTCCGAGCATCTGGAATTTACTATGTACCTAAAGGGAAGGCGAAGGTGAGAGCGTGGCCCAGTATCTAACTATGGGTGACACATTATATATATAACGTATTACATTATATACATTATTATATAGTCCTATACCATCATTGTTAGACGGTGCAGGGTCACATCTGAAGATTCCATCATTGGTGTAAAATTAGCAAAAAGGGGGAATATAGTCTTAGTTTTTCCTGATTTCTCTGTACAATAGCCATAGATGGAAACCTAGAAGGAAACAATCACCAATGGGGGCGCGTGACCAAAGACTATGAACAATACAATAATAGTAAAAAGAATCTTGTTTATTACTATATTCACTTAATAAAAATTACATATAAATCCAAGCTATAGAATAAGATCAGCAAGGAATAACAGACCTAGGGGCAGATGTACTAAGCTCTGGAGAGTGATAAACTACCAACGATTCAGCTCCTAACTGTCATGTTACAGGCTGTGTTTGAAAAATGACAGTTAGGAGCTGATTGGTTGGTAGTTTATCACTTAGTACATCTGCCCCCTTGTCTCGTTAAAAAGCTCTTCTGAGTGATCGTTCTGTCGTTCATTAAATCTGCGGAGTGTGTAACGACAATCGTGCATGGTCATGGACGAAGGATAATCGCCCCGACTATCAACAAGATTGCCGGTTGTTTAGTGTGTACCCAGTGTAAGGGAAAACCGTCATGTAATAATCATTTTAAAATATTGTGCGATGTTTTTGTATAATTGTTTCAAGTTGACAGAATTTAGAGAAGGAAACTAATTATAAATCACTGGCGTCAGGTCACCGGCTAAATCTAGGAGCCACAGTGACACCTGCTGGTTGCAGGAAATTACTACTAACCTGCAACGTAACAGTAACTTAAACGCTGTATGTTGTTGTTTTTTTCTTTTAAAATGAAATAAGCAGTAAAATGTACGTCCTTCATTCTGTACAGCATACTAAACATTGTATCTTGTCCTACTGTAATTGCTAAGTTACATAAAATGTTTTTTGTTAATTCAGGGGTCTAGTTACTAAGCTGTGTTAGGAGACAGAGTGAAAAGTGATAAGAAAGTGATAAGGTGCCAGTTGTGTGTGAGCTGGTAACAGGGACTGGCGGGTGCTGTGTGTGAGCTGGTAACAGGGACTGGCGGGTGCTGTGTGTGAGCTGGTAACAGGGACTGGCGGCCGCTGTGTGTGAGTTGGTAACAGGGACTGGCGGCCGCTGTGTGTGAGCTGGTAACAGGGACTGGCGGGTGCTGTGTGTGAGCTGGTAACAGGGACTGGCGGGTGCTGTGTGTGAGCTGGTAACAGGGACTGGCGGGTGCTGTGTGTGAGCTGGTAACAGTGACTGGCGGCTGCTGTGTGTGAGCTGGTAACAGTGACTGGCGGCTGCTGTGTGTGAGCTGGTAACAGTGACTGGCGGGTGCTGTGTGTGAGCTGGTAACAGTGACTGGCGGCTGCTGTGTGTGAGCTGGTAACAGTGACTGGCGGGTGCTGTGTGTGAGCTGGTAACGGACTGGCGGGTGCTATGTGTGAGCTGGTAACTGACTGGCGGGTGCTGTGTGTGAGCTGGTAACAGTGACTGGCGGGTGCTGTGTGTGAGCTGGTAACAGTGTCGTTTGATTCCTTTGTCTCTAGGCATCGAGAGACCTCGTCTGCTTCCTCCAACTGGACCATGTTAATGTTTATTATGGTCAGGAGTACCGCGGCAAATACAAGGCACCCACTGACTACTGCCTGGTACTAAAGGTAAGGCTGCCCTGTGGCGCACATTCCGTTACTCCGCTTGGCGCACACAACCTTGTGTATTTGGGCAGAGGTGTCTGTTTCATTCGCAGCCTATGTAGCCCTCAGAATGGACCTTTCCCTATTTTTGTTAATGTGCTGCCATCTAGTGGTTACACAGTAAATGACAACACTACTGAATAATATTCCTATACTTGTGCTGTCAGTGTTTTTCCTTATTACATTACAATCTATCGCGGTGCATATGTAGCATTTTCAGGCAGCGTCATCTTTCTGTGTGTGAAGCTTTATTTGCAGAGCCCCTGTATCATTTGCTCATGTCTGGCACATGCCCACCTGCCCTCTCCCACCGTGCCCCCACCCATTGCTCCACGCCCAGTGTGGAGCCGGGCAACGTGGAATTAAGCAACTGTCACTGATGTAATGTCTTATGTGCCCCCTAAGCCCTGGCATCAGACTGCTTATTGGTCCTGTGTATTGTTTTTAGCTTTTGGTGCTCACAGAAAATCATGTCATGTAACAATAGTAATGAAGCAGTAAGCCGGGGTTTGTAGCTGGGCGCAGTGCCACCATTGGACCTGGCACCATACCCTTACAGACCTGGATTAGGGCTTAGAGGTATTAGCTCAGCAGACTGATGGTACAGGGTGACTTGTGGATAAATGTGTAATGTTCAGGGCATTGCCCATTACCTGGGCGCGGGTGGTACATAAATCAGGAACCCATACAAGGCCCATCATTGATTGCTTTAGGGCTAGTGTCAGTATCTGTGACCTCGTCCTGTATTATACTGATGGGGGATTTTGGGATGAGCAGACAGGTGCTCTCTGTAGGACCATGTGCTGATAGTTTCATTTATATGGTGATGTCATAAAGCAAAGTATTATATACAACTGTGATCAGGACAAATGATGTACGGTATAGGCTGGTAATAAGCTTCTGGGGCAGATGTGCTAAGCTGTGGAGAGTGATAAAGTACCAACCAATTAGCTCCTGTCATGTTACAAGCTGTGTTTGAAAAATGATGGGAGCTGATTGGTTGGTACTTTATCACTCTCCACTCTATCACTTTTCAGTGCTTAGTGCATCTCCCCCAATGTGCTTTTTCTACTTCAGGGTCCATAGGGGGTCCACAGGGTTGACCTTGGGGTATAGGTTGGGAACCAAATCCGGGCACCACGCAGTTAAAGCTTTTAGCTCCCAGGATGCACTGGGTCCACTCTCCCTATAACCCCACCCCCAAGCCAGAGGCACCTCAGTTTAAGTTGTGCCCGGCCGGAGTCGGGTCACCGTTTAGTGCAGTGGGGAGCTGATTAGCAGCCCCATAGCTTTATTTTTTCTAAGTATAGAGTTTTTTTTTATTTTTACTTTGGACTTTCAGAGCGGCAGCGTCGGACTGTCCATAGGACGTCTAAGCTGCCGCTCCGTCACCCCGCCGGTGCTGAGACGCCAGTACAGATCTGGGGATCTCAGCGGGACCCCAGAGTCTGTACTAGCCGTACTCTGCGGGCGCCCAGGACTGCTGCCGGATCCACGGGGAGCAGGTAAGGTCGCGGATCACCGCTTGCGGTGATCCGCGCATTTAATATGCAGTCCTGTGCCTCCGGTCTCCGGGGACAGACCGGAGGCGCCGGCAGTGGCGGCGGGCCCCCCATGCCCCGTGTGTCCACTAGACCAGCAGGGACTTACTGATCGGCGCTGGGAGCCGGCGTCCCGGAAGGTTAATAGCCGGCCAGGGGAGGAAGCTTTCCCTGTTACAGCGGCTCCTCCCCTCAGCTCAGCGCGCCTTTCAGTATGTATAGTCTGGCATCGCTGAGCTGCTTCCTCCGCGGGCCACGCTTCTTCTGAGGTCTCCAGCGGCCATTTTCTTGTGGTGCAGCAGCAGAGCTCCGGAGATGGCAGTGAGTCCAGTCCCCCTGCGTACCTCACCATCAGGTCAGTGTACACAGCGCTGTAGCCTTCCCAGACACTGAATCTGGGTAAGTTGAATGCAGTGTAATAGTGCAGTATATTATATGACATGTTTATGTATATATGTGTATATCTGCATGGTATGTGACTTATGCTAGTGCTGACTGTCTGTATTTAATTCTCTCACCTGTCAGTGTATATCTATCCCTTTTCTTTATCTGCCCTAATACAGCTGTACTTGGGGTGGTTCTGAGACCTCACATTTATATACTTGTTAATATTTGTGAGGTTTGTCACATACTGTTGCGTGCTGCACGTTGCCATATTTTAGATGGAACTGTGTGTTGCATACGCTGAAAATGGGTCCCTGCAGCTAATTTTTGGCATCAGTCAGGACCAGTATAGCGCTGCTTAATATTTCCGCCAAGAGGGTTGGTCAGATATGTCTGACCAGGAGATAGAGCATTATACTACACCCATTTTTCCTATCCTGCAAGCCATGTGCTGCAGGTGTTAGTGCGGAGGATTTGACTCATAAAGGGTTCTGTATGTGGCGTCATCTGGTGCCGGCCCCTTTCACGACCCCCTTGGGCGGTTTGTTTTCTCGGGATCCTCTCAATTGCGGATCGCCGGGCGGGCCCCATTGTTGTACCTCACTTGGGGTTACTCCACCATACTGCCCTTTTCATCTCAGGGTATCTCGCAGCTTCTTGCACTCTTCCCCTGTGACACAGACTATCGCTCCCTGCAGGGGTTTTTCGCAGTATATGAATTCCCCCTGGTGCCACAATAGTCTGTCATGCCCCTTGCAGGGATTACCACAACAGCCACCCTGGGTGGTGTCGTTTTCTACGAAACGCAAATTGGCGTGGTTGACGCCCTGTGGTTACTTCCCAGTTGGCTCTGCATGTACTGGATACTGGTTTGGGCTCTTTCCCTCTTACGGGTGGAAGCCTATTTCAGGTATTATTATCCCTGCTTTAGGGCTGGTAGCAGGTCCATTCTGGTTAGAGTGAATGTTGACCTGCACCTGTATCATACACCCTCAGTCTTACATGCCTTCTGGTTCCCTGTTGCTGACTAGCGGGTGGATCGCATAGCGGGACTCTGGCTGTTGCCAGATAGGAGGTGTTACAACAGTGTTTGGCCTCCTGTCCCAAATTCCCTGAGGGTCATCACGAGCCCCCTCCTGGGGTGGATGGGCGTGTTACTCGTCTGATTACAGACGTTACTACGCCTCCCATTCCTGCGTGGTCCGTAGGTGGTAACTCTGCCTGAAATCGGTATACTTGCTTTCAGGGGTTGTTACCCATCCTACCATGGCTATAGCATGGTTGGTTAATACTATTGCAGATTGGGCTGATGCATTTGTAACATTTTTTCCCCTCCAACACGTCGGGGGTTCAAATGTATTTGGTCGCTCTCGTAATATATGCAGTTGTCATAGGTGGAAATGCCTATATTGGATACCAGTCTCCTAACTTTCAGAGTTCCGGCTGCGACTGTATCCTCCGTAATACCCTATGGCTGCGCTCTGGGAATGCAGAGGTGCAGATACCATCTTTAGGGTTGATCTTGGTTGGTCCTGACCTTGACAAGATTGTAGTAACATTGGCAGTATTACTAACGACAAGTTTACCGCTTTCAGCTATGCCCTCTACAAGGCCTCAGACTAAGTCTGTTAAGTCTTTTTGTCCTCTGGGTCAGCCTAAAGGTCTGTTTCTTCGTAGACTGTCGGCATCTACAAGGGCCGACATATCCAGTACCGAGCAGGCCTGGACTGCCAGCCGATCCTGCTTCTGAACCTACGGATATCTCTTCAGCCTGACGGGACAGGCCTACAACTGGGAGATACCGATTTTCTCAGTTCGCCCGGTACTAGTGTCAAGTTGCCGTGGCTACGTGGGTAGGAGGGTACGCCCTCTCTTTGCTCAGGCGGCCTCTTTACAAGGGCCTTACAGATCCAGAAAGCTATGCAGTTGTTGCGGTAAGCGGAGCTAATTAGGCCATCCCCACTATCTCAGTGAGGGACTGGTTGTTCTGCTTTCTTTCTGGTGCGGTGGCTGAATGGTCCTCTTTGGCCTATTCTCTGTCTCAATTCCCTGAGACAGTTCCTAAAGCTACCTGGGCTCAGGAGGAAATCCCTATGCTCCATCATACGATGTTTGGAACCTGGGGACTTTATGGTATCATATACAGGACGCGTGCCTACGGGTACTTACAGAGACCTTTCCTCAGCATGGGCTGAGGTTTGCTGTATCACAGCAACACTTACAATTTTTCGGGCTCTGCCTGTTGGGACTGTCCTCAGCCCCACAGGGGTTTACCAGTGTTTTGGATTTTCTGACAGTTCTCCTGTTCAGTATATCCCAATGCTCCTGTACCTGGACGGCCTCCTGCTCTTAGCGGGATCACCGGGGTACTTTACAGCCAGGTCAGGATGACTGTGGCTTCAGGGTGCAGACGTTTAATCAACGGGGAAAAAGTCCTCCCTGCATCCCTCTCTGGGTATTCTTCATCTTGGATCCCTGCTGGATTCTCAGAATCTGAGAATTCTTCTGGCGTAAGACAGAATCTCCACTCTTCCATTAGGAGTACGTGGTTGTCTGCGCAGTCGACATATGTCTTTACACTCTGGGATGCATGGTGGAATGGGCTCAGTTCCATTCCAGACCTTTCCATAATTGGCTCATCTCCAGATGGAACGAGTTTTTTCTGTCGGATCACTGTTCAAACGATGATGCTCTCTCCGGAGGCAAGTCGGTCCCTGTCTGGGTGGCTATGGCCATCTCGTCCAGGGTATTCTTTGCTATGGACAGTGTCTGGTTCGCATCCTTTTTCAGTGCAGTTGGACGTCTGTCGATTCCACCCTGTCAATTAACTTACTCTGGCATAACTCTTGTTTCCCGGTGAACCTGAAAAGGTTCAGTCCGACAGGGTCAGGACAGTGGATTCCTTTTTAGCAACACTGTTCGTTGGGTGGCAATGACAGGTATGTCACATATTCGGACATAGTCCGAGGGTCTCCTCCCGACCATCTCTGCAGCGTTCATTTCAGGAGCTCTCCATTGGGAAGTGGGAGTCCTCAGCCGTTACGACGTGCATCCCGGGGACTAGTCTCTTCCCCAAGAGAGGTTTCATCTCCTGGTGAGCAGGGGGGGGCCCCCTGAGGTGACCCTCAGGGCCTTCTGACTTTATCACACTATGGTGTTACAGTTCAGCTCTGGGGATTCTGAAGCAACCTTCAGCGACTCTTTGTCGATGAAGTGGTCCTTTCACTTTGTGTACCTCTGTTCTCCGGTCTCCCTTCTTCCTCGAGGTCTTTGGAAGTGTTTCAATTGAGACGGAGATGCTTTCCTGCTGGTGGCTCCTGATTGCCCCAGATGTCAGGGGTACTTGGATTTTCGGAGTCTCTCCATCGATACTCCATTCCTGATGCTTCGCTGCCCGGACCTGTTGTCTCAGGGTCCTTGGTTTTGCCTTGGACCTGGGTCGTTTGTCTTTGACTGTGTCCCTACAGTGGTCTTACGGCTTCCCTGGCTTTGTCATCGTTGGAATGATTAGAGCACATGGATCAGCTTTTGCTGGGACCTACCACAAACTGTGGCAACCATAAATCTTATGGTATTGTACCTGTCGATACAATCCTCCGGTGTCCAGGATTTCCAGATATTCTGGCATTCCTTCCGGCTGGCTTGGGTTTCACACTTGGCCTGGTCTTCCTGACAGTGCGGATCTCTGCACTGTCAGTATGGTTAAGATATGGAATTGCTCCACTCTGGTATCCAGTTCATCCTTTGGAGTGTTTTCTGGATTATGCTTCCATTTGTCTTCCCTAGGGACTCCTTGGGAGTTAGTAGTGGTTCTTCGTTCCCTCCGGGGACAGTCAATGGAACCGCTGGTTGTGATAGCCATTACATGGTCTATTGCTTAGGCTCTCTCTTTCTCTCAGGGTGTTTATATCAACCAGGAGAGTGTCTGAATTGGGAGCGTTCTCATGTGGCTCCCTCTTCTGGAGGGCATCATGTCAGGGTGTGAGTTGCTCTCGCCCTGTGTTTCTTCTTAGTGGTTTTCAGGTTCCATATTATTCTGGAACTTATGGTACGGCCATTCTGTCCTCAGTCCTCTCGGCTGGTGTGGCCTCATTGACTGTGGTCCGGCCTCTTTGGATTTATGTGATCCGTTCAGGTTCCTTACGGAAATCGGACTCCTTATTGGTGGTCTGAGATTTCTGGTTTTCACAGGAAAGGATGGCCGGCCTATAACCAAATGTTGGTGGATGGCCTCGTAGGTCTTCCTCAGGGGCCTACCCATGGGTAGGCCTTTCTGTTGTTGATGCTTGTTTTTCTCGGGCCATGTAACCCTCGTGGGCGGCTCGCTGTGGCGCCTCGGCTGTTTTGCCTTACTAGGTGGCCACGTGGTCTTCTGTCCACACCTTTTTAAGGTTCTAGGCATTGGTTTCCTTTGCCTCTCAGGATGCTTCCTTTTTGGCGACGGATTCTCCTCTCAGCACAGGAGCGTCCCCACCCTTGGTTGAACTGCTTTGGGACATCCACAAGGTCAACCCTGTGGACCCCCTATGGACCCTGAAGTAGAAAACAAGAGATATGGTAAGAACTTACCTTTGTTATCTCTGTTTCTACGAAGTCCATAGGGTCCACAGGGCGCCCGCCCTGACGCACCTGGCTTCATATGGGCTGTGTGGCTGGTCACCGGTTTTCCGTCTCCCATTTCTGTGAGTATGGTTATTGAGTGTTCCAGTTTTCTCTCTCTTTTTCTCTCCTCCTCCGGCCTTTGGCTACTTACAAACTGAGGTGCCTCTGGCTTGGGGGTGGGGTTATAGGGAGAGTGGACCCAGTGCATCCTGGGAGCTAAAAGCTTTAACTGCGTGGTGCCCGGATTTGGTTCCCAACCTATACCCCAAGGTCAACCCTGTGGACCCTATGGACTTCGTAGAAACAGAGATAACAAAGGTAAGTTCTTACCATATCTCTTGTTATCTATGACTGTACCCATTTGGTGCTGAATATAGGTTTAGCTGCATGTACAGCTCCTTAGTACATAACACTACAATAAGTGTGGTCTCCAATACACTGTATAGCCTGTGCGATGCGACTGCTGCACGTGGACTGAGGCCTGTGTCATGGCGGTCACATTGGGTAATAACCCTGCGAGCTGCATTGCATGTGATGGACGTACAGACCTCCATGCAGGACGTGGGGAATGGGATCTGGGTCCCAGCTGGCTGTATCCAGTAGTAATAAGAATTAGGAACATTTACATTCCGTAATCTGCTCACAATTGCCCCCCCCCCCCCTTCCCAATGCCCCCATCGGATCATTAAGTGCCCTCAATGGGATCCATCAAGAGAGCAGTTGTGATCTGTTGGGGTGTTTCCCCCATTTAATATGAACATTACATTTGTTGCCGTTTTTTTTCAGATTATCTTGACCAGGTCAGGTGACAATAATTTATATATAAACTCCTGTATATTATATCCCTGCTGTACGGGTATTAGAAGTCACCATAGACTAGTGCCTTTATATGGTCAGGAGACGTCATTGACTTGTAATAACCTTAGAAGTACATTATACATTGCCGCGTGTAACCATCTCGCCCGTCAGTGCTGGACGCTCTTGTGATGCTTGTTGTTCTTCTCTCCTCCACAGCACCCGCAAATCCAGAAAAAGTCGCAGTATATCAAGTATCTGTGCTGCGACGATGTCAGGACATTACACCAGTGGGTTAATGGAATCAGGATAGCTAAGGTAAATCTGCGTGACGTTCTCTCTCTAGTCTGCGCACATTCGCATCTTACACGAGGGCAAGGATCGGAGTGTCTCGCACTCTGTGTATGTACGGCTGGTGGCTGAGACCATGGCAGGAATGGGGCTCAGCCTCCTACAGAAAAGATCCTGCACAGCGCAGATAAAAAGCCGGATGTACTGAAGATCTGTCCCCAACCTTCGCCATTTGTCATTAAGCCCCAAAACGTCTGTCCTGCAATCTCTGTGCCAGGCTGCCCAGGTTTCTGTGTGTTCTCTGTTCATGTTTGGTCCAGACCTTGAATTGTGTATGTATGACCTTTATGTGTTTTATGTATGACTGGTCGCATTGCCTGCTACTGTGTCCTGTGTTGTTCCGCTATCATCTACATGTTCTCAGCGAATTACAGGGAGCGAATCATTGCCTCCTGCGTGCCGCTGCCCTTACCTGTGATTTCTGTGGGTGTCAGTCACTTTCCTCTGATGTACGGGTACAAACAGACGTAACTGGTAGCACCTTGCTAAATGGGATGTACCCAGCATACAGACGGCCAGGGCTTCCCCACAGCCGTCTCCTGTGTGTTCATTAAGCAGATAATGTCCCAGCATGGTCAGGCTCAGACTTACAGATGGCAGGCTATACTCCAGGCTAGCGTGGCTGCGATGCGGAGAGAGGGCGGGCGCTAGGGTGCTCTTGGCTGGAGCTTTGGTGATTAGCGCAACTTTCTTCCATTTCCCGCGCAACAGCGTCTAACCCGATGAAAGGCAACACAGATGCGTAACTCCACGGCCAGTGTGTCAGGAGCCCCGCACGGAAAGGAATAATCCATCATCGCTCGCCATGCACTACTAATCTGTGTCTGATTCCCAGCTGTGGGGGGTTCTGCTGGTTCCATGATACGATGGGGCACGTTAAGGAAAGAATAACGCTAATGACTGACCATCTTCACCCCCACCTGGCCGCATTTCTTTCATGTCTTCCCTGCTGGCAATACTGAGACTACAATATGCCCAATGCAGCCTTGACCACCACCCACCTGGAGCCCCCGTGTTAGGCCTTGGAGCCCCCGTGTTAGGCCAAGCATTAGTAGAGTTGGTTACACGGCGTATACATTCGCCACTGGCCGCTGGTTATTGTGTGACTCTTTCTATGTATTATAAATGATTTAATGACATCGCCTTGTGCCCTTACAGTACGGGAAGCAGCTCTACACCAACTACCAGGAGGCGCTGAAGAGGACAGAAGCCGCGTATGACTGGACGTCTTTATCTAGTTCCAGCATGAAATCCGGTTCCAGCTCTTCTAGTTTACCAGGTAAATTTGAAGTCTTCTAGCTAACGTCATCTTTGTTCCTTTTTTTTTATCCATCAGGAGCCTCTTACCCTGGAACATTCATTACACAACCTGGTAATAGTAATAATGGTTCTGGTGTAATCTGGGCCGGCATTACAATTCTTCTGGCCTCCTGCAACCTGAAAAATACGCCCCACATTGCCCCCTCCCAAGTGTAAGGACCAGTATGTCAGACACGGAAACCTGTTACACAAAGTACAGTCCAGTCTTATGGCAGCACAGATCAGTCTTATGGCAGCACAGATCAGTCTTATGGCAGCACAGATCAGTCTTATGGCAGCACAGATCAGTCTGCTCCCAGCTTCCATTTCCCTTCTCTGTTCTTCTCCTGGTCAATCTCCTGCCGGAAGCTCCATTTTTCCTTCCTTCTGTCTCTCAAATCCACCACTTAGATGTATGTTACAGAATAGTAACAGGTGGCTCTGGGCCTGAGAGTGGTGAACAGAAGGGGGCAGCGTTGCTGACTGTAATAGATAGTGCAGGGTAAAAACCAAGAGGGTGTGGGGCCCTGCTCATGAGAGTTTGATGTCTATAGGGGAGGGGCAGACAGACAGGGGTGACACAGAGGGGAGAGACAGTGAGTGAGGATCATAGAGCAGTGGGTTAGGATGAGAGCTTACACTATAGGGGAGGGGCAGACAGACAGGGGTGACACAGAGGGGAGAGACAGTGAGTGAGGAGCATAGAGAGGTGGGTTAGGATGAGAGGTTACACTATAGGGGAGGGACAGACAGACAGGGGTGACACAGAGGGGAGAGACAGTGAGTGAGGAGCATAGAGCACTGGGTTAGGATGAGAGATTACACTATAGGGGAGGGGCAGACAGACAGGGGTGACACAGAGGGGAGAGACAGTGAGTGAGGAGCATAGAGAGGTGGGTTAGGATGAGAGGTTACACTATAGGGGAGGGACAGACAGACAGGGGTGACACAGAGGGGAGAGACAGTGAGTGAGGAGCATAGAGCAGTGGGTTAGGATGAGAGG
The DNA here is from genome assembly GCA_031769625.1 of Taudactylus pleione. NCBI lineage: Eukaryota > Metazoa > Chordata > Amphibia > Anura > Myobatrachidae > Taudactylus > Taudactylus pleione. The sequence continues at coordinate 44,644 of JAUIMM010002814.1, read as the reverse complement.
TTAAACTCTATAGGGGAGGGGCAGACAGACAGGGGTGACACAGAGGAGAGACAGTGAGTGAGGAGCATAGAGCGGTTGGTTAGGATGAGAGCTTACACTCTATAGGGGCGGGGCAGACAGACAGGGGTGACAGAGGGGAGAGACAGTGAGTGAGGAGCATAGAGCGGTGGGTTAGGATAAGAGATTACACTATAGGGGAGGGGCAGACAGACAGGGGTGACACAGAGGGCAGAGACAGTGAGTGAGGAGCATAGAGAGGTGGGTTAGGATGAGAGGTTACACTATAGGGGAGGGGCAGACAGACAGCGGTGACACAGAGGGGAGAGACAGTGAGTGAGGAGCATAGAGCACTGGGTTAGGATGAGAGATTACACTATAGGGGAGGGGCAGACAGACAGGGGTGACACAGAGGGGAGAGACAGTGAGTGAGTAGCATAGAGCGGTGGGTTAGGATGAGAGGTTACACTATAGGAGAGGGAGGGAGAGACCAATGGGGGTGACACAGAGGGGAGAGACAGTGAGCAAGGGAGCATAGAGTGCTGGGTTAGGAAGAGAGCTTACACTCTATAGGGGAGGAGCAGACAGACAGGTGACGCAGAGGGGAGAGACAGTGAGTGAGGAGCATAGAGCACTGGGTTAGGATGAGAGGTTAAACTCTATAGGGGAGGGGCAGACAGACGGGTGACGCAGAGGGGAGAGACAGTGAGTGAGGAGCATAGAGCACTGGGTTAGGATGAGAGGTTAAACTCTATAGGGGAGGGGCAGACAGACAGGGGTGACACAGAGGAGAGACAGTGAGTGAGGAGCATAGAGCGGTGGGTTAGGATGAGAGGTTAAACTCTATAGGGGAGGGGCAGACAGACAGGGGTGACACAGAGGAGAGACAGTGAGTGAGGAGCATAGAGCGGTTGGTTAGGATGAGAGGTTACACTATAGGGGAGGGACAGACAGACAGGGGTGACACAGAGGGGAGAGACAGTGAGTGAGTAGCATAGAGCGGTGGGTTAGGATGAGAGGTTACACTATAGGAGAGGGAGGGAGAGACCGATGGGGGTGACACAGAGGGGAGAGACAGTGAGCAAGGGAGCATAGAGTGCTGGGTTAGGAAGAGAGCTTACACTCTATAGGGGAGGAGCAGACAGACGGGTGACGCAGAGGGGAGAGACAGTGAGTGAGGAGCATAGAGTGCTGGGTTAGGATGAGAGCTTACACTCTATAGGGGAGGAGTAGACAGACAGGGGTGACACAGAGGGGAGAGACAGTGAGTTAGGATCATAGAGAGGTGGGTTAGGATGAGAGGTTACACTATAGGGGAGGGACAGACAGACAGGGGTGACACAGAGGGGAGAGACAGTGAGTGAGGAGCATAGAGCGGTGGGTTAGGAAGAGAGCTTAGAGCATTAATAAAGAAGTTGACATTGACAGAGTGAAGCTTTGGAAAGAGGCAGAGTGTCTGATAGAGAGGTTTGGGACAGCACGGAGGAGGTGACTGTATATTGCCGACTCCCAAAACATTTCCTTGTGAATGTAAACTACATGTCTGTATAATGATCGCCATGACTGTAAATGATTGGTGTCCCGGTGATTGCCGTTATAGTAACGTTACAGCTCGGTCAGCAGGGAGTAGACGTCTCAGTATCTGAGTGTCTCTGTGTCTCTGTGTCTCAGTATCTGAGTGTCTCTGTGTCTCAGTGTCTCAGTGTCTGTGTTCTTTATACAGAATCCCAGTCGAACCAATCAGACAGCGGACTCTCTGACTCGCTGACCAGCTGCCACGTGCGTTCCCAGAGCATCGTCAGCTCCATCTTCTCGGAAGCCTGGAAACGAGGGACCCAGCTGGAGGAGTCCAGCAAGGTAGCAGCACCTGCAGATAATGTACAGCCGCAGTAACATGGCCGCTGGTCCTCCTACGTCTCATTTCCCATTCATAATGTAACCCATGCATAGCGCCCGTTACCTCTCCATACCCTCACCCCCATTGTTATATCGCCATGTGGCCGCCCGCGGGTAAGTTCCTCATGTTTTGCTAATTATCCCTCTGTAACAATAAAACAAACATATTTCATGACTTAATCTAAATAACAAATTGCCATAATTAAAGTATGAATAAATGACCAGCATGGGACGCGCATTGAATGAAGTCGCCTATATACACGTTTGCATCATGTCGCTGTTCTGACGCTACGCATTTTGTTTCACTGCTCCTGTTTCTCCTGTCGCCTCGTTGTCCCAGGTTCCAAATGTGAAGCCCACGTCTGCTAAGGCCATGAAGCCCCCAGGGATTTGTACAGGGCAGTGCTAAGGTCAGGGGTCGTCTGATGTCCTTACCTGGAACCCCCCAGACTAACTCTCTAAGAATCCTTAATCCTTTCCTGAAAAGATGAACAAATCTTAACACACGTTCCCGCTCCCCCGGCTTCTGGTTATAACTCTTTTCTTGCCCAACATTAATTCTGTTCCTTTCTAAAAGTGGTCACGTATGTGGCAGCCCCCATGGCGTGTTTCCTTTCTAAAAGTGGTCACGTATGTGGCAGCCTCCATGGCGTGTTTCCTTTCTAAAAGTGGTCACGTATGTGGCAGCCTCCATGGCGTGTTTCCTTTCTAAAACTGGTCACGTATGTGGCAGCCTCCATGGCATGTTTCCTTTCTAAAACTGGTCACGTATGTGGCAGCCTCCACAGCGTGTTTGGCCTCATGAGGCCAAACTGACCTGAAATTGAAGCTTATGTGAAGATTAATGATAATAATTGTAATTCAAATCCATCTGGATTTCAGTTTTTCTGGGCTGATATTGTGTCTGCCAGTGACCGCAATCGCCATTCCTATGCCGTTCGTGTGATGTCCGCAATAGCCAGCGCGTCCTGATCTTCAGATGCAGGAACATATAAAGTGCAGTATATCGCGCACAACGTGTCATTCCCGATTGGTTCCCTATAGTTATACCATGCGCTCAGTTAGCACCGCGAGGAATAGATTATCGCCGATGTATATTTTATAGAAGTGAAATCCATTAAATAAATGACATCACAAACTGCAAATAACGGGACAGGTTCTGAGTCGGGAGCCAAGCAAAAAAAAAAACCACAAAAAGAGTCGGTAACTTTGCACCTGGACAAACCATACTACACCCCGAGGGGGGGAAGGGGGGAGGTACAGAGAGAGTCAGACTTGGGAGGGGGTGACCAGACTTGGATCTAGTAAGAATCCCGCTGTGCAGCATCTGTGGGCTACATGCAGAAGCAGCCAGTATTTACCCTCCATGCACACATAATACATGTATGAACCCCCCCCCCCGCATTGCACCACGGTTTGTCCTAGTAGCAGCCCCGATATACTGGGTGTAGAGAGAACGTTGGTTCACACTGGGACACAAATGGCTGCTGCTCTTTTTCTTGCAACTGGCCAATAGACTGCTGCATATTTTCCAGGGTGCGGGTCTTAGCGCGGGAACGGACGCTGTGTCTGCTTACCTTGCTTCTTGTCGCCATCCTGTCATCGCTGCTTTACGTGTAACGTTGTCTGTGTGTAACGTACTGATGACACATTTCCACCTCCTGCATCTCTTCACTCACCAAATCATCTTCCTGCAGATTCTGCTCCAGCGCTAGATGTTGGTACTCTCACTCCTGTGTTGCCCATGGTTACTGCATTGTCTCTATCTCTTCCTCCCTCCGCTGAGACCAGTTGTTATATTGTGACGTCCACGTGTGGTCTTTATCTAACCGCTGTCCACTTCTATTCATGTCTGTTTTTTATTGTTGTTCTAGGCTCGGATTGAGACCTTAACTCGTCCCTTAACTTCACTGACCCCTCAATCACAGGTGCAGATCAGAGCGGTCTCTCCACATGCTGCACCTCAGTCTTCACCACTTACCCCTCCTCCCCCTCTGCCCCCACCTCCACCACCTCCCCCCCCGCCTCCTCCTCTTCCCACTCAATCCAAGTCCACCCCAATTCTGTTTGCTAAGTACAGCACCATCACCAGGTTGCAGAATGCTGCCCAGTACCCTGGACCACACTTCAAGGCACCGTCAGCAAGCCAAGCGACTCAGCACGCCTCGCTAGGTGCGAAACCTCAAATGGTTGTGACCCCAAATGGAGCTATTCCACCTCCGCCACCACCTCCCCCTCCTCCACCACCACCTCCAGGCTCGGCCATGGCAATGCTGAAACCTAACCCGTGTACTCCATCCATGCCTCAGTTTACTCCGCCACCTCCTGCTTTCAAGATTAATCAAGTCCCCCAGACTAACATTGTTCAGGCAGCTCAGCCTCCTCCACCTCCACCATTGCCCCCACCTCCACCCCCGCCACCCCCACCACCACCTCCATTCCAAGCGCCAAACAAACAGTTTGTATTTGGTGGTAAAGTGACAGCTCCTGTTTCTGTTCCACCAACAACTGTAGCTTTGGGACCTCCTACAGCACCCAAAAAGCAGTTAAACTTCACCCCCTCCCTTACTCAACAACCCCCATTGGTCCCGACAGGTCCAACACCACCTCCAACATTACCAAAACAGCAAAGTTTTTCTACCAAGCCTCTTTCCTCCCCTCAGTCTCCCATGCCCTCAGTGAAGCAGATTGCTAGTCAGTTCCCACCTCCACCTCAACCAGATGCTCCCAAACCAGCAACCCCAAGCACGGCTCCCCAGTCTCCCCCAGCAGTGAAAGCAAAACCAAAATGGCAGCCGTTTTCTGTCCCATCACCTGAATTTCCTCCTCCGCCCCCTGAGAGTAGCTTAGCACTACTTCCCCCACCACCCCCTCCACCACCACCCCCACCTCCATCAACATCCCCCGTGCCACCACCTTCTCCAACTCCAGACAAAACTGTTTCCCCTGTTAAAAAAGCAAGCAAGACCTCAAGCCCAGGAGGCAAAAAACCTCCACCTACTCCGCAACGCAACTCAAGTATTAAATCCAACAGCTCTGCGGAGTACCATGAGTCCAAGAAGTCCTCTGTCGACAGCCTTGTCTCCAAGTTTGCTGAACCTCCTGCATCTCCATCTAAGGAGTCAATACCCCCACCAACAGCCCCACCAAAGCCTGTCAAACTTAACCTTTCAGGGGTAAACTTGCCCATGGTTTTTCAGCAAGGGAACCACTCTGCCCAGATGATGCTTTCAGCAAAAGAGCCCACCACAGAATTCCCGTCTCCACCGTATGATCCGGAATCTGATTTCCCACCTCCTCCAGCAGATCTTGAGCTTTTGCCCCCTCCACCTCCACCTGCAGATGGGCTGTCAGTTTCGTTTTCTGGGAATACATCTCCAAAAGTGGCTGTAGTGAACCCGCAGCCTCAGACATGGTCAAAATCATCTGTAAAGAAAGCTCCGCCACCTACTAGGCCGAAACGGAATGATAGCATGAAGCTAATGCAAGCTGAAATGACAGAGCCTCCTCCCACCAGTCCCCAAGCACCGACGTCGCCTAAGCCGGGCCTCAGTGTGCAGCCTGGGTTCCTCGCTGACCTAAACAAGACTCTGCAGCGGAAGTCTATTACCCGACACAGTTCTCTGTCATCCGCCCGTTTATCTAGGCCGGAACCCACTACTACAATGGATGACATGGTACTGCCTCCACCACCACCGGAACTATTAGGTGATCATCAAAAAGCAAATTGCTATGGAGGGAGCCATTTATCAGGCTATGCAACATTACGAAGGGGACCCCCTCCAGCCCCACCTAAAAGAGACCAGAACACCAAACTTTCTGGAGACTGGTAACCCATGTCATAAACTTATTTTTTGACTAGTTTAACACTTGACTGACTAATGTACTATGAATTTAGGAGCCTTGTATCATAACGCCCATTGAAGCCAATGTCGCATCGGGAGAAGGGTCATTGCGCACTTTGTTAAGCAGAAGCATTTTCTGGTGATCCAAAGCTCGTCCCCAGTATGTGCAGGACCAAAACAGAATCATATCCTACATATAAGAAACCTTTTTGTAGCGTATGTTGGTGTGCAGTGTGTTTCTGCATGTATTCCTACAATAGGCAAATCATTCTGTCATTATAGCAGCTGTACAATAAAATCTGACAAGAAGGTTTTATGTCTGTTTCCAGTGTACAACTGCGCAAAGTGTACGAAGACGCGATACTCGGTGCGGTGGATTTTCCAACTCCGTATTTTGTTCTATTTATCAGCTTGTAACCCCCGGGGGACAGTAAGTAAGTCATGTACTGAGGTCTGCCTTAGAGAGAGGGCGATATTGTCATCTGTGTGTTGTGTTATTGCATCAATCTGCACCGAATGTTTCCCAGATCCCAGCAACGCCTACTGTAACTAACGGCAACCGGTGCCTGCAAACATCTAACCAGAACTTATAGGGGAGCGATAGCAAAGATCCTGGGTCTAATTCATTGTGTAAGGACCAGCTTGTGTGTAACATCCTGATGGGTAATGTTGTGTTCTCTATCTATGGGCATATACAGAGGAATAGCAACAGCAGCCTCTTTACTAGCTGAGATCTTGTTTTTATAGTCTTGGACCCATCGCTTCCATGAAAATCTTCCATTGTGATCTGAGTGCAGACGATGTTCCAATGTTTAATATACAAAAGTAGTAACCGATAGCCTGGATGGGCGACGTAGACACGATAACATATTTCTTTAGCCCGACCTGCGCCTAAGTTACTGCTGTATTTGTTATTATTGGACAGAGGTTTTGAGCGGAACTCCAGAGCTAGGTTCTCTCCCGATGTCTGCGAGAGCAGGGTCTTGGTTCAGGTATGTGACGGGAAATATTGCCGCTCTATGCCGCGTCTATTATGTAATTGTACTGGGGGGCGGCATTCCAGGAGATCCAGGCTCTGTAATGGCAGACGATGATGTCATAGCTCCTGCGCCGTGCCCCCTCCCCTGAGCAGAACGGATGACGTGTAACTTGCTGTCCAATGCTTATTAGAAGGAAGCTGTATAAAGGCCGCATGTCAGGCGTGTTACAGTATGTCGTCCAGCGCACCAATGGTTTATAGCAATGATTACATACGTGATTTACGCTTTGTCCTACGAATGTCTCTGTAATTATGTGAGTTACCAAATGATGAGTCCTTATATCACTAGCCGGGAAGGGTCAATATGGCCGCCGTATCCTGTATCCCATCCTTCTATTTAATGCCTGGAGTACTATAATATAGACGATAGAGACGCTGTGCTAATACTATAGACGTCCTCGTCTCATCTACACATGAAACTACTTAATATATACAGAAATGTATTTACAGCAGTTTCAGTAAAGAAGCATTGTCCTAGGACGGTTTTTATAATTTGATATTTCATTAAAAAGTCATCGAATTGATACAGTCGGGTTCATCTTTATGTAAATTGTAACTACTTTTTATTTAAATACCAATAGATGTAGTTAGAGAATGTTCTGGCTGAATGTGCGACTACATAGGCGCACTATTGAGTATCGCTATATTCCGCCTGTATAGGAGCGGGCCTTTGTGGTGCGTAAAGTATGTTAAAGATTCCAGACGCTGGTAGGAAATAGATTTGGCGCGATTTCGCTGGCGGTAAGAAGGCGAGTGTGAACGGTCTCCTGTACGTTGTTACCGCGATGAGCTGACCGATACTTCATTCATGATAAAGCTGCCTGTGATTAGCGCTTCCGCCCTGGAACAGCCCAATTTAATATCTACAGTGAAAAACACCGGAAACGTTTTGTATGTACGATATTCCCGAATGATAATCATCACTTATTCATTAGTCCATCGTATAACTATAACCACGGGGGTTGGACAGCCCAAGGTTCACTAAGCGGAAGTTGTGCGTCATTTTACCACGATGAAAGTGCAGAGACCAAATAAATGATTAGTACCGCGATGAGCATCACCCCTGAAAACACAATTTATCATTTGGGGATGTTGTACCCTCTTCCCGGCACAATGCTCATCAAAAGACTTATAATGTAATTGGTTTTGGCACTTTAGCCGCAGTAAAACAATGGGCGCGGCAACTCGGGTGCAATTCAATCTCCCTCCACAGAACGAACATCAAAAACCCCTCAGTGTTATAGTGATCACTCTAGCACCCTGCACCTGTCACACCCCGTGCAGTTCCTCTTTCCTGCCTGGGGTGTCGCTCTCTGCTCTGGTGCTTCTATCGCCCTCTGGCCTGCATCTCAGCAGTTTATTGCATCAGTTGAGTGTGCTAGAAGCACCAGAGCAGAGAGCGACACCCCAGGCAGGAAGAGAAACTGCACGGGGTGTGACAGGTGCAGGGTGCTAGAGTGATCACTATCGTTTGCTTTCACTGGCTAAATTGCATTCGCTTGTTCTACGTGAATTGCTGATTGGTAGCGACTCACACCGTTAGTAAATATTAGATACTGATTTTCCCGTGACCAGAAGAGTCGTTACTGTAAGATTACTCTGAGATATTCCTGATTTTTTAGGAATAAATTAGATACAATGGGATTTTGGTGTTTTACACATACAGGGTTCTGCGTAAATTGTCTGACAGAATAAAGCGACGTCTGAAACTACAATTGTTAATATTAAGATATTTTTGAAAGTTAATTATTTTTATTGTATGTTATTTTAAGTAAAAATATTGGACCTGGTGATATTGTAGAAATGATCCGTCTGTGTTCACTGTTGTTCTGCAGCTTAATCTCTCTGGACTTATTACCCTGAATATCATTTAATATTGCTAAACTTATCTGCAAGACATATATAATAAATGGACACGATGATAAAATGGTAGGCGTATTCTTGCTACATCGCGGAATCGCGTCATCCTCTGATATCCATGACTGTAATATCGTCAGTAAGAGCCATGAAATACACTGAATATAACATCACACAGATCGGAACTATTTCTACTCCAGGAATTCAGCGCAGACCGATAATGGGATCATTCCGTATCTGACCATTATATCACAATAATGGCTCCAATTCACAACTATACCTTCTAGCGTTTCACATGGGAATTCCGACTAAAACCATTTAGCCAAGTTGTCAGCACAGAAAAGAGAAGCGCGTTGGAACATTTCCTATAGAGGCGCGTTTCCGCCGCAGCCATTCACATGGTTATTACTGATGTTGGAGAAGCGTCAATTCTCCAGCTCTTCTAAAACCGTTCGATTGACCATCACCATTGCAGTATTACGCACAGTCTATGCCGCCATGACACCGCGAGTCAGCCACCAATATCTCCTCTTAGGACATGGCGTTCTGCTCACCGTCATTTCCTCTGTAATATAGCGCTACGACCACTGCAGCCCTCCAGCCAGCGCCATCTCTTCCTGCAACACCACCTTATTAGAACTAGTCGTTTTCTTTTTTTCTAGAACGCACAGGGGGCTCATCTAGGGGTAAAGAGTTCTGTGTAAATGCAGTTTGTATTTGTCTGAAAATTGCATTTTCCTACTGTGCGAAAATCCGAACATCCCTCCTTACAGCGACTGGGAAACATTGTGCGCTTACAGCTCCATACACATCCCTCCTTACAGCGACTGGGAAAGGTCGTGAGCTTACAGCTCCGTACACATCCCTCCTTACAGCGACCGGGAAACATTGTGCGCTTACAGCTCCATACACATCCCTCCTTACAGCGACTGGGAAAGGTCGTGCGCTTACAGCTCCGTACACATCCCTCCTTACAGCGACCGGGAAACATTGTGCGCTTACAGCTCCATACACATCCCTCCTTACAGCGACTGGGAAACGTCGTGCGCTTACAGCTCCATACACATCCCTCCTTACAGCGACTGGGAAACATTGTGCGCTTACAGCTCCATACACATCCCTCCTTACAGCGACTGGGAAAGGTCGTGAGCTTACAGCTCCGTACACATCCCTCCTTACAGCGACCGGGAAACATTGTGCGCTTACAGCTCCATATACACATCCCTCCTTACAGCGACTGGGAAAGGTCGTGCGCTTACAGCTCCGTACACATCCCTCCTTACAGCGACCGGGAAACATTGTGCGCTTACAGCTCCATACACATCCCTCCTTACAGCGACTGGGAAACGTCGTGCGCTTACAGCTCCATACACATCCCTCCTTACAGCGACTGGGAAACATCGTGCGCTTACAGCTCCATACACATCCCTCCTTACAGCGACTGGGAAACATCGTGCGCTTACAGCTCCATACACGTCCCTCCTTACAGCTCCATACACATCCCTCCTTACAGCGACTGGGAAACATCGTGCGCTTACAGCTCCATACACGTCCCTCCTTACAGCTCCATACACATCCCTCCTTACAGCGACTGGGAAACATTGTGCGCTTACAGCTCCATACACATCCCTCCTTACAGCGACTGGGAAACATCGTGCGCTTACAGCTCCATACACATCCCTCCTTACAGCGACTGGGAAACATCGTGCGCTTACAGCTCCATACACGTCCCTCCTTACAGCTCCATACACATCCCTCCTTACAGCGACTGGGAAACGTCGTGCGCTTACAGCTCCATACACATCCCTCCTTACAGCGACTGGGAAACATCGTGCGCTTACAGCTCCATACACGTCCCTCCTTACAGCTCCATACACATCCCTCCTTACAGCGACTGGGAAACATTGTGCGCTTACAGCTCCATACACATCCCTCCTTACAGCGACTGGGAAAGGTCGTGCGCTTACAGCTCCATACACATCCCTCCTTACAGCGACTGGGAAACATCGTGCGCTTACAGCTCCATACACATCCCTCCTTACAGCGACTGGGAAACATCGTGCGCTTACAGCTCCATACACGTCCCTCCTTACAGCTCCATACACATCCCTCCTTACAGCGACTGGGAAACATCGTGCGCTTACAGCTCCATACACGTCCCTCCTTACAGCTCCATACACATCCCTCCTTACAGCGACTGGGAAATATCGTGCGCTTACAGCTCCATACACGTCCCTCCTTACAGCGACTGGGAAACATCGTGCGCTTACAGCTCCATACACATCCCTCCTTACAGCGACTGGGAAATATCGTGCGCTTACAGCTCCATACACGTCCCTCCTTACAGCTCCATACACATCCCTCCTTACAGCGACTGGGAAACATTGTGCGCTTACAGCTCCATACACATCCCTCCTTACAGCGACTGGGAAACATCGTGCGCTTACAGCTCCATACACATCCCTCCTTACAGCGACTGGGAAACATCGTGCGCTTACAGCTCCATACACGTCCCTCCTTACAGCTCCATACACATCCCTCCTTACAGCGACTGGGAAACATTGTGCGCTTACAGCTCCATACACATCCCTCCTTACAGCGACTGGGAAAGGTCGTGCGCTTACAGCTCCATACACATCCCTCCTTACAGCGACTGGGAAACATCGTGCGCTTACAGCTCCATACACATCCCTCCTTACAGCGACTGGGAAACATCGTGCGCTTACAGCTCCATACACGTCCCTCCTTACAGCTCCATACACATCCCTCCTTACAGCGACTGGGAAACATCGTGCGCTTACAGCTCCATACACGTCCCTCCTTACAGCTCCATACACATCCCTCCTTACAGCGACTGGGAAATATCGTGCGCTTACAGCTCCATACACGTCCCTCCTTACAGCGACTGGGAAACATCGTGCGCTTACAGCTCCATACACATCCCTCCTTACAGCGACTGGGAAATATCGTGCGCTTACAGCTCCATACACATCCCTCCTTACAGCGACTGGGAAACATCGTGCGCTTACAGCTCCATACACATCCCTCCTTACAGCGACTGGGAAACATCGTGCGCTTACAGCTCCATACACATCCCTCCTTACAGCTCCATACACGTCCCTCCTTACAGCTCCATACACGTCCCTCCTTACAGCTCCATACACGTCCCTCCTTACAGCTCCATACACGTCCCTCCTTACAGCTCCATACACATCCCTCCTTACAGCGACTGGGAAACATCGTGCGCTTACAGCTCCATACACATCCCTCCTTACAGCGACTGGGAAACATCGTGCGCTTACAGCTCCATACACATCCCTCCTTACAGCGACTGGGAAACATTGTGCGCTTATAGCTCCATACACGTCCCTCCTTACAGCTCCATACACATCCCTCCTTATAGCTCCATACACATCCCTCCTTACAGCTCCATACACATCTCTCCTTATAGCTCCATACACATTCCTCCTTACAGCTCCATACACATTCCTCCTTACAGCTCCATACACGTCCCTCCTTATAGCTCCATACACATCCCTCCTTACAGCGACTGGGAAACATCGTGCGCTTACAGCTCCATACACATCCCTCCTTACAGCTCCATACACGTCCCTCCTTACAGCTCCATACACATCCCTCCTTATAGCTCCATACACATCCCTCCTTACAGCTCCATACACGTCCCTCCTTATAGCTCCATACACATCCCTCCTTACAGCGACTGGGAAACATTGTGCGCTTACAGCTCCATACACATCCCTCCTTACAGCGACTGGGAAACATCGTGCGCTTACAGCTCCATACACGTCCCTCCTTACAGCTCCATACACATCCCTCCTTACAGCGACTGGGAAACATCGTGCGCTTATAGCTCCATACACGTCCCTCCTTACAGCTCCATACACATCCCTCCTTATAGCTCCATACACATCCCTCCTTACAGCTCCATACACATCTCTCCTTATAGCTCCATACACATTCCTCCTTACAGCTCCATACACATTCCTCCTTACAGCTCCATACACGTCCCTCCTTATAGCTCCATACACATCCCTCCTTACAGCGACTGGGAAACATCGTGCGCTTACAGCTCCATACACATCCCTCCTTACAGCGACTGGGAAACATTGTGCGCTTATAGCTCCATACACGTCCCTCCTTACAGCTCCATACACGTCCCTCCTTACAGCTCCATACACATCCCTCCTTATAGCTCCATACACATCCCTCCTTACAGCTCCATACACATCTCTCCTTATAGCTCCATACACATCCCTCCTTATAGCTCCATACACATTCCTCCTTACAGCTCCATACACGTCCCTCCTTATAGCTCCATACACATCCCTCCTTACAGCGACTGGGAAACATCGTGCGCTTACAGCTCCATACACGTCCCTCCTTACAGCTCCATACACATCCCTCCTTACAGCGACTGGGAAACATCGTGCGCTTACAGCTCCATACACATCCCTCCTTACAGCGACTGGGAAACATCGTGCGCTTACAGCTCCATACACATCCCTCCTTACAGCGACTGGGAAACATTGTGCGCTTATAGCTCCATACACGTCCCTCCTTACAGCTCCATACACATCCCTCCTTATAGCTCCATACACATTCCTCCTTACAGCTCCATACACATCTCTCCTTATAGCTCCATACACATTCCTCCTTACAGCTCCATACACATCTCTCCTTATAGCTCCATACACATCCCTCCTTACAGCGACTGGGAAACATCGTGCGCTTACAGCTCCATACACATCCCTCCTTACAGCTCCATACACGTCCCTCCTTACAGCTCCATACACATCCCTCCTTATAGCTCCATACACATCCCTCCTTACAGCTCCATACACGTCCCTCCTTATAGCTCCATACACATCCCTCCTTACAGCGACTGGGAAACATTGTGCGCTTACAGCTTCATACACATCTCTCCTTACAGCTCCTGGGAAACATCGTGCGCTTACAGCTCCATACGCTTAGGCAGCATGGAGGGGGATGTGCGAACACGGGCAAAGTATAGGAAGTGTGTCTTGTGCTGACGCCAACAAAGACTCTTATGCACCTGTCAGGAGACACAGAATATGAGGGTGCTCTACCCCTGGCGCTAAATGACGACTGTCGCTTCTGCTCCAATGGAGACTATTAGTGCAGACTGTTACGTGATACACGTGCCACACCTAAGTGAGTTCCAGCAGCTGGTTAGACTATTGGGCCTGATTCACTGATGATTTGCAGTTGAGCGATTATCGGTGATCATAGACGTGCGCAGAACCTTGGACGAGGGGTGCCGCTTTGGCACTTCCCCTCCATCTGGTGATGGACTCTTCCCGGGACATAGACCATTTACTTGGGTGGCCAGGTGAATGGTCTATGTCCTGGTGGGAAGGGGGATGGGGTAATCCTTTACCTGGCAGGGGTAGTGCCAAAGCGCCATGTCTCAGTCTAGCGGCCATTCTGAGTAACCGGAGGTTAATCAGCTGAACTGCGACCATTGTTGTACGCAGTTGCTTGGATTTGTGAAGCTGCTGGTGGGTATCTTAATACAAATCCTTTCGGGTGCGGCGTTTGCATTTTTGTTGGCCATATGCGTACAAATTCACGGCGGCACTGGCCGTCATCTCTGAATCTGCACTATTGTCCCATCAGGTATTTCCTAAATTCCACCACCGACACTTTCGATTTTCAATCTCTTACACACACACAGAATGGTAACAATATAGGTTGCGTCTCCCATATCCAAAATGCTGGGGACCAGGGGTATTTTGGACAATGCAAATATTCCAAATTACGAATATTCCAAATCATAATGAAATGTCTTAGGAATAGGGCCCAAATCTAAACACAGAATGCATTTATGTTCTATATACACCTTATACACAGCCTGAAGGTCATTTTATACCACATTTTCAATAATTTTGTGGCTCAAACAAAGATTGTGTAGATACATGAAATTAATTTATATGTCATATACACCTTATACACACAGCCTATAGGTCATTTTATACTTTATGTTATAATCAAAGGTTTCATTATCTCAGTCATGCTAAAAATATTCCGTAGTTTGGAATATTTGGATATGGGAGACGCAACCGGTATCTTTAAACGATATATCGTTCAAATCGTCCAACGTGTATGCACTTACCGTCAGCAGACGATACGCACTCCCGCTGGTTGTTAACGATATCCCCAGTCTGTACACATGCAATCCAAACGGGATATCGTTGCCAGCATCAGTAAGTGTATACCCAGCTTAAGGCTGCATACACACGTACAGATTATCTGTCCAACCAGCCAGCTAGGTGATTGGTTGGAATGAGAATCTGGTAATGTATGGGAGTAACTGATGATCAGCAATTTGCTCCTAAATGCCAGAAAACAGATGAAAATGGCGTCAGACAAGTTTGTTAAATGTTTGATCTAAACAATTTGTTCAAACAGTTTTTGTCCATTTTCCGGCGTTTGGGAGCAAATTGCTGATTGTCATTTACTTTCATACATTACCAGATTCTCATTCCAACCAATCATCTAGTTGGCTGGTTGGATGTAAGTTGGGCTACTGTGGGCAGCTTAAGCGTCGTACTGTTCATTGCAGGATGCGCTGGACTAATGTATCACTGCTGCGTTGTGGGTGTGGTTCCTGCAATCTGCCTCCATTATCACATGACCTGTGTGAGTGATTCGCTGCAAGACAGCTGATGCGTTTTTTAGATCTTTTAACGGGAAGACAATTGTATTTAAACCTCATTATTCATTTAATTTTGTATCTTAATGTATTTTACATGGTGAATGCACCTCTATTATGTAACAACACTGTACAGACCTGGGCACGGGATCGGTATGAATGACCACTGGACGTGAGCCCGGCGGTTGAAATCCCGACGCCGGCAGCCTGAACAGCGCAGATCCTGACAGGGCAAGTAAGTACCCTATACCTACCCCTCTCCTCCCCCTAACCCCCCTTCCCCTAGCCTAACCCTCCCGGGGGGTGCCTAACTGTAAGTCACCCGGGGAGCCCCTAAACCTAACTCTCCAACCCCTAACCAACCCCCCCCAGCAACTGTCCGCTAGCGACACACGGCTTGCCTTCGGTCAGTATGCTGGGCGTCAGGATTTCAGCGGGTGGATAATAAGTGTAGGGATTTCGACTCCTATCACTACTCCCATGCCGGGATTTCACAGTCGGGAAGCCAGGGGTCGGCATTTCGACCACCGGTTTCTTGGCTACATACCCTGGGCTCTATTATGTAATAATAATACTGTACAGACCTGGGTTCTATTATGTAATAACAACACTGTACAGACCTGGGCTCACAGACCTGGGCTCTATTATGTAATAACACTGCACAGACCTGGGCTCTATTATGTAATCACTACACTGCACAGACCTGGGCTCTATTATGTAATCACTACACTGTACAGACCTGGGCTCTATTATGTAATCACTACACTGTACAGACCTGGGCTCTATTATGTAATCACTACACTGTACAGACCTGGGCTCTATTATGTAATCACTACACTGTACAGACCTGGGCTCTATTATGTAATCACTACACTGTACAGACCTGGGCTCTATTATGTAATCACTACACTGTACAGACCTGGGCTCTATTATGTAATCACTACACTGTACAGACCTGGGCTCTATAATGTAGAACTGCTGCCCGCTAACGTCCTCATTGCTACCACTGACCAGCCACATGTTCTGGCGTAAATCGCAATATCTGCTTCTACGTACACCTGGCGCATTTGCTGCCCTTGCAGCGATATGAATATATTGTGATACGTCCATCTCCAGGCTGCACAGGATAAGCCTTTTCCGGGGGCGTATTTGACACACATTTATCCAGTCACGATAAACCTTCACCACTGCAGTACGTGCACAGTTCACAAACTGCGTTGTGTCAGAAATACCGTCATCCTAGGGCCGAAGGCCAATAATCAACCCTTTTGCAACTCTGATAAATAGCCCCTTTCTACTTCAGGGTCCATAGGGTATCCACAGGATACCTTTGGGTATAGGCGATGATGTCAGATATCGGGCATCACAGAGTTAAGTTTTCAGCCTCCCAGGATGCACTGGGGTCCCTCTTCTATACCCCGCCCCCGAGCCAAGGCAAACCAGTTTCGTAGGTGCCCGGCTCTGAGTCGGGACAACATTTTTCAGAGGGGGGTCTGTGGACAGCCACTGAAGTTATTTTAAGGCAGATTTGCTGCACAAGATGAGCTGTACAGCATGGACAAGACGTCTATGCTGCCGCACCTTCACCCCCGCCGGACCAGAAAGCCGGTACTGATCCGGGGATGTTGGTGGGTGTCTGGTGTCCCTGGACTATCCTGGACTGTGGCCGGATTCAGTGGATAATTATTTTTACCATAGGTGGGTTCTCATGTCACATGCCTAGTGAGGAGTGCTACATTGCTCATGCCCTCTATGTCCTCCTTGAAGGATGCTACGGATCGCAAGGTGGAAATATGCCTAAAATACATTTATTCCCTTGACGGAGGGGCTTCCGGGCCGGCTATGGCAGTGTGCTTGGTGGTCAGAGCCATGGAGCGCTGGGCAGATAACTTGGAGACGTCTCTGGACACTGACTCTTTCGCTGAGCAGGTGGAGTTAGTGGGCAATCTCAGAGACTCAGCCACATACATTAATGAAGCAGCCTTAGATATACGTCTCTTCACTTCCAGAATCTCCTCGACAGCAGTAGCAGAACACCGCTCCCTTTGGTTGCGCTCTTGGAAAGCGGATGCAGATTCCAAGAAGCAGGACAGGCCCCCCCTTGGTGGACCCCAGCATGGGAGGTCACTTCTTCAGTTCGCCCAGTGCTGGTGTCTGACTACCATGGACACTTGGGTAAGAGAAGTGGTCTCTCGGGGGTATGCCCTCTCCTTCCGGTGAAGGCCTCCCAGGCGATTTTTCACAACAGCCTTCAGTCAACTCAGGACAAGGCCCGGGAACTCCAGAAAGTAGTGCACTCTATGCTCCAGGCTGGAGTTATAGTGCCTGTTCCGTTACCCCAGAGGGGCAAGGGATACTATTCCAATCCCTTTCTGGTACAGAAGCCCAATGGATCTTACCGGGCCCATCCTCAACTTCAAGTCCTTGAGGGTCCCTCGGTTCAGGATGGAGACCCTGTGTTCCATCATTCTGGTAATGGAGACTGGGGATTTCATGGTGCCTACCTGCATGTCCCTATTGTCTGAGCGCACCAGCAATTCCTCAGGCTGGCAATACTCGACCACCAGTTCCAGGCACTGCCCTTTGGTAAAAACTCGAGGCGCTGTGGCCAGACCAAAGTCATGGTAGCCCACCTGCAGATGCAGGGGGTCTGCTTGTTGCCCTATCTGGACGACCTTCTGTTAGCCGGGTCATCTGCAACTGACAATATCTGTGTTGCAGAATCACGGCTGGTTCATAAGTCCTCCCTGGTTCCCTCACAGAGGATACTCCATCTCGGAGCCCTGTTGGACCCCCAACAACAGAGGATCTTTGTGACGGAGGAAATGATCTCTGCATTACAGGCAAAGGTACGCTGTTGCCTTCAGAGCCACCGAGTGTCTATTCACTCAGCGATGAGGTTACTGGGCTCCATGGTGGAATATGCCCAGTTTCACTCCAGACCTCTGCAGAAATTGATCCTCTCCAGATGGAATGGGTTGCCCCATCGGATAACGACACAGACCATGGTGCTTTCTCCGGAGATACATCTGTCTCTGGCCTGGTGGCTACAGATGGCTCACCTAAACAGGGGACTCCCCTTTTGGGTGGCGAACTGGGTCCTTTTCACAACGGACGCCAGTCCACACTTGTTCCAGGGCAGGTGGACACCAGCAGAATCTGCGCTTCCAATAAACATCTTGGAACTTCGGGCAGTGGGGGTCATTCAGACCCGCTCGCGAGCGGCAGTACGCTCGCAAGCGGGTCGATGTTCCCCACTGCGCATGCGCACGACGGAGGGAGCTCCGTCGTGCGCATGCGTGAGACCCGGGGAGCGACGGGCTTTCCATCGCTCCGGGTCCCGCACCAGAGGGGGCGTGGTGTCGATGTTGATTGACAGCACGCCCCCTTTGGTGGGCATGCCGGGGGCGTGCCTGCCAGACGGAGGCGTTCCCATGGGAATGCCTACAGTCTGAAGCCGGCCCCACTGACATCACTAGTGATGTCAGTGAGAGTGATTTTGGCTCTGATAGAGCCAAAATCACTCCAGGGCTTGTGGCAGGGAGACCCTACCGCAGGTCTCCGTCGCAAGTCCAATGGTCGCGATGGTCAAGACCATCGCGACCATCTTCTTGGCCGCTCGCATATACTGTGGGTGGTCACCCACAGCTATGCGAGCGGCAAGGAGGCCGCTCCATTTTCATGGAGGAGGGCACTGATTCAGAGCGAGCGCTCTGGTCAGAGCGTTCAGCTCTGAATCAGTCCCAGTATTCAAAGCTCTCCAGCAAGCAAGACACGTTCTCCACAGAAAGCCTGTGCAGGTGCAGTCGGAATATGCCACCACGGTGGCTTACATCAACCGCCAAGGAGGGACAAGAAGTCAGGCGGCACTGACAAATGTCCCACATTCTGGCCTGGGCGGAGGGCAAGGTCCCTGCCATCTCAGCAGTGTTCATACCAGGAATCCTCAACTGGGAGGCAGACTTTCTCAGCCGTCAAGACGTGCATCCAGGAGAATGGTCTCTTCACAAGGAGGTGTTTCAACTCCTGGTGAACAAGTGGGGTCTTCCAGAGATAGACCTCATGGCCTCTCGACACAACAACAAGCTGCCTGTGTACGGGTCAAGAACAAGAGACACGGAGGCTCTTCTGGTAGACGCTCTGTTGGTCTGGTTGACCCAGTTTGCGTACCTCTTCCCTCCGTTCCCCCTTCTTCCTCGAGTGGTTTCAAAATTCAAGCAAGAAGGGGGCACACTCCTGTTGATAGCTCAGATGTACTCAGATCTTTGGAGTCTCTCCATAGACGCTCCGATGCTGTTGCTTCAACGTTCGGACCTGTTGTCCCAAGTTCCTTGCCATTACCTGTACCTGGGTCGTCTGTCTTTGACGGCGTGGATGTTGAAACAGCCCTCTTAAGGTCCAGGGGTTTTTCCAGCTCTGTAGTTAACACCATGCTCAGAGCTCGGAAGCCTGCTTCTGCAATATTTTACCATACAGTGTGGCATACTTTTCTTTGGTGTCGCCCTAGAGGCTATGATCCTCAGGTGTTTAGGATATCCAGGGTTTTGGCTTTCCTACAGGTGGGCTTAGATCATGGTCTTCCCCTTGCTTCCCTGAAGGTGCAGGTTTCTGCCCTGTCAGTGTGGTTTCAGCATAGAATTGCTACTCTTCCTGATGTCCACACCTTTCTGCAAGGTGTACTACGTATTCAGTCTCCCTTTGTTCCACCAGTGGCTCCTTGGGATTTGGCTGTGGTCCTGAGGGCTCTCCAAGGACTGCCATTTGAACCACTGGGCTCAGTGGACTTAAAATGGCTCACACCTAAGACTGTGTTTCTTCTGGCCATTGCTTCGGCCAGAAGGGTGTCAGATTTGGGGGCTCTCTCATGTCGCCCTCCCTTTCTGATTTTTCATAGGGACAGGGCAGTGCTTTGCACTCGCTCTGGTTTTCTCCCAAAGGTGATATCTAGTTTCCACATCAATGAGGAAATTATAGTACCGGCCTTTAATTCCCCAGACCTCTTGGCTGGTGAGGCCTCCTTGGATGTGGTACGTGCTCTAAGGATTTATATTGACCGTACCAATTCTTTTAGGAAGTCGGACTCCTTGTTTGTCCACTATGGCTTCCATAAGAAGGGTTGACCTGCCACTAAGCAAACTTTGGCAGTATGGATTCGCATGGCGAGTTCAGAGGCTTACTTTCATGAAGGCCTTCCTGTACCATCCTCTGTTAAAGCTCATTCCACTAGGTATGTGGGTCCTTCGTGGGCAGCTCGCCGTGGTGCCTCTGCTGTTCAGCTGTGAGGTATTATGCATTTGATACCTTCGCCTCTCAGGATGCTTCCTTCGGGCGGCGGATTCTCCTTTCAGCACAGGAGCGTCCCCACCCTTAAAGGATACTGCTTTGGGACATCCCCAAGGTATCCTGTGGATACCCTATTGACCCTGAAGTAGAAAATAAGAGATATAACAAGGGTAAGTTCTTACCATATCTATTTCTCCGAAGTCCATAGGGTTCCACAGGACTCCCGCCCTGTCGCACCTGTACTGCAGATGGGCTTTGAGCTGGTCACTGTTTTTTTCATCTCCTTCTGGTGAGAATGTGATTCTTGTGAGTTCCAGACTTTCTTCTCTCTCTTTCCTCTCCTCCAGGCCTATGGCTTGTTACGTAACTGGTTTGCCTTGGCTCGGGGGCGGGGTATAGGAGAGGGACCCCAGTGCATCTTGGGGGGGGTTGAAAACTTAACTCTGTGGTGCCCGATGTCTGCCGCCATTATCTATACCCCAAGGTATCCTGTGGAACCCTATGGACTTTGTAAAAATAGAGATAACAAGGGTAAGTTCTTACCATATCTCATATTTTTACCCGTGACAGCAACGAGTGATATGTTTGCAGAAAGCCTATCACACACCTTATATACCTACCAAGCCAGCGCACAGCACGTGACGTACTTCATGATCTACGCGCTGCCGACCTCAAATGTAGGAGTTGGTCATAATAATGTGACTGGACTGTGTGTGTGTGTGTGTGTGTGTGTGTATATATATATATATATATATATATATATATATATATATATATAGCCAGTTCTATGCATACGCATGGTACGCAGCTGAGTAGGGCACCACATAGTGGAGAGCACCTCAGCTGCGACCATACGGGCCGCGGGCAGACTGTCTCTGTGCTGCACTGCGCATGTAGTGCTGACCGGACAGAGGCCCTGATTCAGAGCCGGACGCTCTGACAGAGCGCTCGCTCTGATTCAGGGCCGTCCTTCTTAATTTTTAGAGCGGCCTCCTGGTCGCGATGGTCAAGACCATCGGGCTTAAGACGAGACCCTTGTGGTAGGGTCTCGTTGCCGCAAGCCCTAGGGTGCTTTCGGCTCTAACAGAGCCGAAAGCTCTCCCACTGACATCGGAACGCCTCCGTCCGGGCAGCCACACCACCCGGCACGCCCACCAAAGGGGCGTGCTGTCACTCAACATCGACAGCACGCCCCCTTTGGTACGAGACAAATGGAAAGATAACCTGGTGGGTATAAACAGGCGCTGAAATGTTGTTTTACTAGACTGTATCTATCTGACTGTATCTATCCTATTGTGGAATCAGTAGCATTCTTATATGTATTAAATCTTTTTTATTACTACTAATACCACAGTTTACATGCTATATATGTTATTTAAATTTCACCAGCGCTACTTGTTCTTTTGTGTGCGATTCCCTTTGGTACGAGACCCGGAGCGACTGCTTGCCCGTCGCTATCCGGGTCTTGCGCACGACGGAGACGGCTCCGTCATGTGCATGCGCAGTGGGCCAACATCGAACCGCTTGCGAGCTTGAATCAGCTGAATTCTACGTTTCAGGATTCCTTCCCGTCATCAGGGACATAAAGCAATGATTGCTTTATGTCCCTGATGACGGGAAGGAATCCCGAAACGTAGGATTAAAGGACTTAACTTTCAATACTTCAGTCTCGTGAGTGCCTCAGTTTGTGGATTTGTTATATATATATATAATATATACACATATACACACACACTGGGTAGAATAAGTATTAAACACATCAACAATTTTCTCAGTAAATATATATGTAATGGGGATATTGTAATGAAATTATCACCAAATGCCATACAATCCACACATGCAAAGGGATCAAACCATAGATGTCCATAAATTAAGTTATGTGTAATAATGTGAAATGACACAGGGAGAAAGTATTGACACACTTACTGAAATGTATTTAATACTCCGTACAAAAGCCTTTGTTGGTAATGACAGGTATAAGACGCCTCCTGTATGGAGAAACTAGTCGCACGCATTGCTCAGGTGTGATTTTGGCCCATCCTACCACTCAAACAGTCTTCACATCTTGAAGGTTCCGTGGCCTCTTCTATGGACTTGTATCCAATAGAAAATCTATGTAGAGAACTATAGATCAAAGTCAGGTGATTGGCTGGGCCATTCCAGCAGCTTTATGTTATTTCTCTGATACCAGGTGAGAGTGTCCTTGGCTGTGTGTTTGGGATCATGGTCTTGCTGAAATGTCCGCCCTCGTTTCATCTTCAGCATCCTGGTAGATGGCAGCAGATTGTTATCAAGATGTCTCTGTACATTTTTCCATTCATCCTTCCTTCAAACAAATGAAGTATGCCAGTACCATATGCTGAAATACAGCCCCACACCATGATGTTCCCACCTCCAAACCTCACTGTTGGTATGGTGTTTTTGGGGTGATGTGCAGTGCCATTTCTCCTCCATACATGGTGTGTATTATGGCATCCAAAGAGTTCATTTGTGGTCTCATCTGACCAGACTATATTCTCCCAGTATTTCACAGGCTTGTCCAAATGTTGTGCAGCAAACTTTAAATGAGCTTCAACATGCTTTTTCTTCAGCAATGGAGTCTTGCGTGGTGAGCGTGCATACAGGCCATGGCGGTTGAGTGCATTACTTATTGTTTTCTTTGAAACAATTGTACCTGCTAATTCTAGGACTTTCTGAAGCTCTCCACAAGCGGTCCTTGGCTCTTGGACAACTCTTTTGATAATTCTTTTCACTTCTCTGTCAGAAATCTTGCAAGGAGCATCTGGTCGTGGCCGGTTTATGGTGAAATTATGTTTACACTTCCGGATTATGGCCCCAACAATGCTCACTGGAATAGTCAGAAGTTTAGAAATCCTTCTGTAACCCAATGCCATCAGTATGTTTTGCAACAATAAGGTTGCGAAGGTCTTGAGAGAGCTCTTTGCTTTTACCCATCATGAGATGTTTCTTGTGTGACACCTTGGTAATGAGACATCTTTTTATAGGCCATCAGTTGTGACTGAACAAGCTTATATTAATTTGCACTGACAAAGGGCAGGATTGCTTTCTAATTACTGATAGATTTCAGCTGGTGTCTTGGCTTTCCATGCCTTTTTGCAACTGCAATTACGCACTCAATTAGCCTATAGTTATGTTATGTGTATGCATTGCTCCACTGCAATCACAACTGCGCAGACTCAACGTAGAGTGATTGACAAGCAGTATCGTTTGGGGGTGGTCTGCTAAAAGCAGACATGCCAGTGTGTTTTAACTGTATTTCAGATGCAGCTTGAGAAGTCACTGCAAGAGAAGGATTGGGATGATATATTGTTCACTATGCATTTTGGGGATGTCCTGCTCTACCAAGGTTAAACCTAAGTCACTCCAGGGTTGCATTGGAGTAACAACCATTTGCTTATTTTGCCACAGTAATGGCTTCAGTCTCCTGGGAAGGATCTTTATGGAGATACTCAAGAGAAAGTGATTAGAGAAAACTTACTGAAGACTATGGAGCTTACAAAGAAAGGGGTTGATTCTCTATATAATGCTTCACTAGATACTGTAACATTCCTACCAGGAAATGCAGCTTCAGCAGTGGTGGCTAGGAAAGCTCCCGGGCTGTGTCCACGGACAACAGATCATCAGGATCAATTGACCACATTTCCCTTTGAAGGAGATCTTTGTTCAAAGACAAACTGATTCCAAAATTCAGAAACTCACAGAATGAGCCATAGACCTACTTCAGGGAAATAGATAATTTCTTGGGTCTTCAAAGAGCGTAAATATTTCCTTAAACCTTGGACTGTTCGGATGCCTTGAGGAGGCAATGAATGGGGACAGCATATAAGATGCCTCTTTGTCCTGTTAGAAGGCCATCAAGAGTACCACAGTGACTGGCTGAAAAATACAACCCACCGGGAAGAAGAATTGTCAGATACATGTACGCCTGGATATGGGCTACAAAAGGTCGCTGGGTGCAGGACATTATAAGCAGGATAGACCCATGAAAACTGTTTTAGTAAAATCTCAGGCTCTCGTCCCCTGTATAAATGATGGCATGATGCTGCAGTATACTCAGGATTACAGTTGTCTCCAGCACATATTATACAATGAGGCACCGGCTTCTATTCCAAAGCATTTTTGGCAGTAGAAGTGCAGGAACATCTAAAGCCGGGAACTGTTCAAAACTCCTCATCAAATTGATGCAGTATTTTTTTCTTAATTGATATAAAAATAATGTCCTTTCTCCTTTGCATTAATAGTTCAGTGGCCCCACAACACCATTGTATCCTCAGGGGTCAGCATCTCCAGTTTATGTGCCTGCATGTTGGCCTCTCAATGTCCCCAAACACATTTACCAAAGTGCTGGTTATTCTGATGGCTGCTCTCAGACAATGTGGCCCTACCTGGGCAACATCTTTCTGATAGGGACATTGAGAGGAATCCTGCCGTTGGCAAGCTGGCGTATGAAGAACCTTCTATTATACTGTGATCCCATGAACTGAGAAGTCTGTGTCTCAGGAAAGAACAATTCCAAAGATTAGTATAAAGGTATTTCCCAGCTGCTTGTAAGATTCCGCATTACAGGAAAGGGGAGCAACTCTTCCAGAAACAAAATGGACTCAAACTCCAAAGTATGGGGAGCTCAACTGAACAAAGTAGTAGTGCAGAGTGGATGGAGGCCCGAGAAGAGAAGCCAGGGCAGGGCGGATGAAGGCCTGAGGAGAGAAGCCAGGGCAGGGTGGATGAAGGCCTGAGGAGAGAAGCCAGGGCAGGGTGGATGAAGCCCCGAGGAGAGAAGCCAGGGCAGGGCGGATGAAGGCCTGAGGAGAGAAGCCAGGGCAGGGTGGATGAAGGCCTGAGAGAAGCCAGGGTGGATGAAGGCCTGAGGAGAGAAGCCAGGGCAGGGTCGAAAGCAATACACAACTTTTTGACCTTAACTACAACACAAACCTCTGAAAATCTCATCATTCTGTATGACTTGCACCAGGAGAGCCTGAAATTCACGAAGAGCAGGAATATGCAGCTTGTTGTAGTTTTTTGTTAGGAATTTTTGTCCTGGCACTTTTTCAGTGTCATTGGAGTGTATAAATAATATAACTTTTTTATAACCACATTGCTGGGAGGAAGTTATATTATTTATACACAACAATAAGACCTTGAAAGCACCAGGACAAAACTCCCTATCATTTATAAACCGGCACCAAGAGCAGATCAATGAGGACAGAAGTGTCAGCAATCACAGAGTAGAAGACAATATGAGGTCCCTGCCAGCTCTCCACACAGGAGATCTTCCAGCAGTCAGCAGAAAATGTCTCTTATATAGTTATCACAACGACAAACCAGAACACAAAGATACAGCAAAAAAGACAAAAGCAATGAAATCTTGAAAAGGAGTTGCTGCTGCACCCAGCGAGTGCGTAGTGTAGTAGCGTTGGGGAGACATTTGCTCTCTGGTGCAACTTCAGAGTTATTGACGTGATTGCTGCTATTATATCACAAGTTCTGTATTTCCTTCGGCAAAGTTTACTAAATGGATTGGTCAATAGTATTTAGAAAGTATGGATTTCAGTACTTGGTTAGTTACTGACACAGGATTGGTGCTTGGTTTTATAATAACATTTCTTTGGTAGTCAAAAAGCTTTACCCAGACAATTATATTTATATGGCGCCACAAGTGTTCCACAGCGCCTTACATAGTACATAGACAAATACGTGAACAAGCAACAAGTGACTTACAGTACAATACAATGCAGGACATGGATTATACACATTGCTGCATTAGTGATCATAAAGCACAAATAAGCAACCAGGTGTTAGGCACATGGGTGAGGAGTAGATGACCATATAGGTCAGGAGAAGCACACAAGGGAAGAGGGCCCTGCTTGTGAGAACTTACATTCTAAAGTGGAGGGGCAGACAGGCAGGGGTGACACAGATGGGGTAGAGAGGAAGAAGCATGTAGCAGTGGGTTAGGATGAGAACTGGCAGGCTTTGATGAAATAGTGGGTATTGAGAGCACGTTTAATTTGTAGAGAGGTGGAGAATCTGATAGAGGGAGAGCATTCCAGAGGTCAGGAGCAGCACGGGCAAAATCTTGGAGGCACGAGTGGGAGGAAGTGATCAGTTGGCAGGAGAGGCGGCATTTGTTAAGCCAAAAAAGTAGACCGGAGTGTGAAGGGAGATGAGGTCAGAGATGTAAATGGAAGAGGAATGGGTGAGGGCTTTGTAAGTGAGTGTAAGAACCTTGAATTGTGCTCTGAAGGGGAAGGGAGGCAGAAGAAGAGCGTTTGAAGAGGAAGATAAGCAAGAGAGCAGCATTGAGGACAGATTGGGTTAGAGAGGTGGGAGTCAGGTAGTACAGCTCGGAGGTTCCTGGAGATGGGTTTTGGTAGGATTCTCGGTGAGAAAGGGTCTGATGTAGGAAATGACAGGACTGTGAGAGGTGCTGAATGTGGGATATGAAGGAGAGGGAAGAGTCCAGGATAAGTCCAAGACAGCGCACTAATGAAATAGTGGGAAGTGGGGTTATG
>JAUIMM010002813.1:0-70128 GCA_031769625.1 Taudactylus pleione | reverse complement strand
AAGTGTTAAACACATAAATTACATACAGTACTTGAAGTTGTCTCTGTCTCTGTCCTCTCTGTCACCCGTCCACTACACCCCACGCTGATTGGATAAGGTCCAATGGTGGGGGTGGGACAAACTTTAAATGACAGGCTACTGGACAAATGATTGCCTGTATAGTGGTGAGTGGACTTGTGCTGTGTGTACACAGGAAGGGAAGTAGAAAGGAATTATGCGTTCCACCTGCACATGGATTCTACTTCCCTATGCTGAGTCTGCATGCTGCATCTGGTTAGACAAGCAACCTGCCAGCCAGGGAGCCCAGCAGCCAGCACCAGCCAGGGAGCCCAGCAGCCCGCTTACCAGTGACAGGGCCCAGCAGTCTTCCAGCCCACCAGAGACCTGCCAGCAATCTGCAACCCAAGTAAGTGGAGTGGGTAGCCCCTGATAGCTTTGTCCTTATAGGGCGGTATTCAATTGTTACGCCCCTCGCAGCCCCAGCGGGTTGCGAGCTGAAATGTGCGAAAAGTGACCTGTTTGGGCACCCAAACATCACTTTTCGCGGTCGCGCCCAGCACTTTGGTCGGGGGAAGCTGCTTTACACGGCTAAACCTGAACACTTTGGGCGCGATCAGCGCGAAAAACTGCAACAATTGAAAAGCGCCCTGCGATCTCCTGTCACTTTAGACGGGAGATTGGGAGCACTATAACAATTGAATACCACCCATAGTGTAGTAAGGGGGATGAGCAGGAGGGTAACGGGGTAAGAAGTTTGTGCAGTAGTTAATTTCCTGTGTGCCTGTTATTCATAGCAGCCCCAGATAGCTTCATAAAGAGTTTTTTAGTTCTTTTAAAACTGATTAATTTTGTTTTTATTTGCAAATATTTAAGTTATAATTAGAAAGTATAATTATTCCTATAAAAAGGAGGGGAGCGGGAGGGGGGGCGCAGGTCCTTTACTTTGCCAGGGGTGCTCGGACCCCTAGATACACCCCTGCGTTAAGTAGATGGCTGAAATGAGCCCAAGGTATTTTAAAGGGGAGATAGACAATCATTTATAAAGAATAATAATGCCTACAATAGATAATATGGACAAATAATGTTTAGTAATTGAGTCCAAAATGTGGCAAAATATATGCAATAATGAGAATGTGACAACAGTGGGAATCACATAGATTATAATTGAAATGGCACCAGAATAATAGCAGCATCAATTATAGTAATAGAAGTTGCTTTCAAGTAGAGAACTGTTCTATAATGCCCAGATGTCTCCTGATAAAAAAAAGGTTTACACGGTACAATATTGGTGTAAGTCATTCATGTATAAGCAGCGCAAGAAATAAAGGATAATACTCTGTATTAAGTAAACACACCCCTATTTGCACTTTGGGCCTGATTCGTTACTGATCGCAACTGCGATTATGCACGAAGACGGCCGATTGTTGTGTTTGCATTGCAGTGCGCAAATGTCACTGCGATCGGACTGCGATCGCAGTGACTACACAGGCCTATAACAGAGTGAGTGTTTGGGAGTGGTGATTGGGGGGGTGGTCGGCAAAACTCAGACATGCCAGTGCATTTGAACGCCATTACAGTGGCGTGCATAAATGCCACTTCGATGGCATATGCAGCTTGGGATCTCACTGCGTGCGATGAGGTTAGCAAATTCTGACCTTGTGCAAGTGTGCGTGAGGGTCTGATGGTACTCGTTGCTACCGATGATTATGCAGATTTGCAAAGTATTATGGATGTGAGTAAGGAGAAGTGGTCATCCTTATTTTAGGCTGCGATGGCACTGAGATTGCAAACATTAGCATATTTTCGCTGTGCAATCCGTAATGAATCAGGCTCTTTGACCCTCCACACTGTTCCAATAGTTTGGCATTTTGACATTACACAATGACAAAGTCCATTTATACTGAACTCTACCAATAATGATGTAAATTTGCCTTGATGACCTTGAAAAGACACTTTGAAAATTTTTAGGTGAAATGCCAGTTTCATGTTTGGTAAACAGCGAATCGAATTTTAAATGGAAATATAATTTTTTATGTTGTTGATAAATGTGCACTATTTCCCTAGAGTCTATGTTTCTAAAGCATCATATACGGTTCTTTTACCAAAATAAAATGGGCAGACTAGATGGGCCAAGTGGTTCCTATCTGCCGTCAAATCCTATAGTGTATTTTAGCTAGTGGCAGGATTAGCAGTATGAAAGCTCCCACCCATGTTAATACATTTAAACGTGCAGTTGCAGATATGTTATGCAACTTAAAATTAGAACTAAATGTTTATAGAAAAATAAAGTGAAATTAAACCAACTTAGAAAAATATTTTTTTACCATGAAATGCTCTAGTGCTGTCCTTCTGTTGAGATCTTCCTGTCAGGTGTCATACAACAGGGCACAAAAAGCATTTTAAAAAATATATTTTTTTGGAATAACCGAAAAACTGAAATATGGTCTGGTAATTGATGTATATAATACTGCACCAACACTCATGAAGGGATACACCATAGTCTCCAGCTGAACTCTAACTTCGCACTATAGGGGCTTTATTTACGTAGTGGCAGGTTTTATAAGCTGACACTTCCAGGGCCGGCGCTTCCATTAGGCAGCTTTAGGCAGCTGCCTAAGAGCGTCGGGACCTGATGGGCGGCCCGCTGAGGCTGTCTTGGAGAGAGGGCATTGCCTTCCCTCTCTTAGAAGCCACTATTGCAGGCTGAGACCCGGTGAATCCCAGTGGCGGCGCCCATTACACCCGCTCCCTCCCACCCAACCGCGGAGAAGACAAACTAAACAGACACACATAGAGGGGAATTCAATTAGAGGCGAAAAGCCATATTCACCTGTTTTTTTGTGAAAAATTTGCCTAAAAAAAAATTCGCCAAATTCAATTCCAGGACAATTTCGCCTAAGTGGAAACAATTCTCCAAAAATGATTCTCCAATCAATAGCTGGTGAAAAGAAATGCAAAATCTTTATTTTGGGGTGTAAACGTGGTGAAAAAACTCAGACCCCTTGGGACAGCCCACCAAAGGACAAATCTTAGGTTTTTGTTTCTGTTTTTTTTGCAGAACACCCCAAAAAAGACATGTCATTTTTGGGGTGAGAATTTAAAAAGTGGGGGGATAAACATTAAAAGTATCGAAATAGACTTCTTGGGGGTCCCCAAGTATGGGTCAGGGGTTTTTGGGATTGCAGGTGCATGCAGCAGGTGGATTTTTCACGTTTTTTAAAAGTTCACTTTAGAGACATAAAAACATGCTAGCACCCTTTTCAAGCACCCCAAATTTGACTGGTTTACTTAATTTCACCAAAAAATACAGCTTTATGCCATTCTTCACCACTTTTACAAAGACGCTAATAGCAAGCAATTTACACAACTTAAATACCCAAAATAGTCTTATTAGGGCTATTAGTACACATTTATATTGATTCCCTAGGTTAATATATCTTTTTCTGGGGTACAGACTCATTTCCCCAATTCTTTCAGTATTTTTCGCCTGTTCCGCAGTCGCCTATTTCCGTTTTCGCCTGTCTTGCAATTGAATTAGGCGAAAAGCGGGGACGAGCATGGAATAAATTCGCCTCTGAAACAGGCGAATGAAGCGAACAGTCGGACAGGTGAAAACTACACCTCTACTTGAATATGGCTCACAATGCTAGAGGCTGCGGCAGCTGCCTGGGTCCTGTGCCGGCGATGTCATTGGCCGGCCCAGTCTGCTGCTCCGCCTCCAGTCTTCAATGTTCCCTGAGTCCTGGTGCTATGTTTGCGCCCCTCCTGGACTGATTTCGGGGGTGGATGGGGGTGGATTGGGCTGCCGGGACGCCAGGTCAGTTCACACTCAGCCCGCCCTTCAATATCTGATCCCCCTCCATGCGATCAGGCAGCTGGATGCTTGATGGAGTTAAAAAAAAAAAATGGCTGACGGAGCCTTTGCTCTGTCTCTAGCCCCTGCGCCGTCAGCCTCAGACTTCAGACCAGGCAGCAGATGTAATGCAGCACTGAGCCAGGCTGCCAGCGCCCAGCAGCAAACTGCCCAATATTATTGTACAGTACTGCAGCACCAGGTAGGCACCAGCAGAAATATATATAATTCTATAGTGTCCTGTGTGGGTGTATATATATATATATATATATTAGTGTCCTAGTGTTCACTCTAGCTCCGGCGGCAGGCAGGGTGCCGGAGCTAGAGAGGGCAACGTTGTGCGCGCGCCCAAAAAGGGGGTGTGTGTATAAGACGCGTCCCCTTTTCGTCATACTTGGGGGCGTGCCCGGCAGTTACGGACACGCCGGGCAGCCCCCAAGCGCTGCAGAGAGGGAGAATAGATGCTACCCGGCGTCTATTCTCCGGCGGTGACTGGGTCACCGCACATTTCTCCCCCTGCGGGACACTGCGTCCCGCGGGTGAAGACGGCACCCGCAGGCTGTGAGGGCAGGGCGCTTTTTGCCCTCCTGGAGGGCAGGGTGCTATTTGCCCTCGTATTATACGTGTGTGTGTGTGTGTATAGATATATATAAGCAACAACTCCGGCACTCCTTCACGCAGTGTAACTTGGACAAACAGCCCACACCTTGCTCCGGTGCCTTCCTTATTAGGAGGACAGCACCCCCAATACACACTGTACAAAAAAATAGGCAGCACTCGGAGACTGGATAAGACTCGTGAAACCCTCAGCCGAGGGACTTTTAATCAATCATAGGTCGACCTTTCGGAGTCTTGCACCCCTTCCTCAGGACAGCAGAATAACACAATACAAACAAACAGACATATTTATATCATAACTACTCACCACTAAACAGGCGCCATGCACACCTGAGCTCCGTCCAGCAGCCGCACTTCCGGTCGCGGCAAGTCCGCAAAAACCGGAAGTGACGTCACCCGGGCGGGACCCAGCGCCATGGCAACCTGCAATAACATACACAGTGCGATCGTGAACAAACTTAGTCATTATCATAATGCAATAGATCCATAAAGTGTATATATCTCAGCACATGTACACTGTGTAAAAAACATAAGATCTGCGTACAAATATCATGCACAGAAAGGATTATACAAACTTTGTTGTGTATAAAAAGTGATACTTACAAAAAGTGTAAAGTGAATACACATACATATAAATACTCAAATAAAATACACATATTCTAACGTGGACATATAACTAAAGATAAAAAATGCATTAGTAACACTATAAAAAACATTTTGCCACTAATGACATTGCCTCTTATTGTCATCAATATGACAAGTAAAAAATCAATACTACATAATGGAGAAATGGAGCCATCTAGTGGGCAAAAAAACACCACTACTACCAAATTTAAATGCATATACAATCCTTAATGAACATATTCATGTCATAGAAGATCCACAACATTGGCATATAAAGCCATCCAAAATTACACAAATTTATAAGAAATTAATAAGACCCAAAGAGTCATTTAACCCTCGAGGAAAAAGAGTATCCAATCTACAGATCCACTGTGTCTCCAATTGCAGGAGTTTCCTTCCTCTATCACCACCCCTTAGTGACAAGGGTACATGGTCAATAATCTTATATCTGAGGGTCGCTATACTGTGTTTGTTATGCGCAAAGTGGCGTGCTACCGGTTGTTCACTACCATTAGTGGAGATAGCTGTTCTAATTGCCGATCTATGTTGAGCCATTCTGATTTTAAATTGGCATTCAGTTTTGCCTATGTAATATAGGCCACATGGGCATATAATAACATAGATGATGAATCTAGAGGTACATGTCAAAGGCCACTTAATTTTATATCTTTTCCCCGAGTATGGATGGAGTATGGTATCCCCGGTCTCAAGATATGAACACGTCGTGCACCCTAGGCACTTAAAACATCCATCTTTACGTGTCAAGAAATTGGGCTTAGGCATAGGTTTTAAAAAATTTGTCACATCAGTTTTAACCACCAGATCTTTGATATTTCTCCCTCTGGTATAGCTAGGTAATAGTTTAGTATTGTGCAAACACTTTAGCTCTGGATCAGATGTAATAATGGGCCATAACTTCTTAGCTCTTTTGTTGGTATATTTGCTCTTAACATCGTATTCATGGACCCATGGTAGCTGATTTAGCTTTTTGTCCTTAGGATCAATTCTCAATAACTCTTCCCTACTCAGACAATGCTTTTTGTCTAGCCTTAATCAATTCTTCCACCGGATACCCTCTCCTCTCAAATTTTTTAGACCTGATATCTAATTGTCACTTCCGGTTTTTGCGGACTTGCCGCGACCGGAAGTGCGGCTGCTGGACGGAGCTCAGGTGTGCATGGCGCCTGTTTAGTGGTGAGTAGTTATGATATAAATATGTCTGTTTGTTTGAATTGTGTTATTCTGCTGTCCTGAGGAAGGGGTGCAAGACCCCGAAACGTCGACCTATGATTGATTAAAAGTCCCTCGGCTGAGGGTTTCACGAGTCTTATCCAGTCTCCGAGTGCTGCCTATTTTTTTTGTACAGTGTATATATATATATATATATATGTGTATGTATGTAAAAATGCGATGTCTGTCAGAAAACAGCTACAGGCGGCACTCCACGGTCTTTATAAATGAAGAAAAGTGACTTTATTCGCCAACGTTTCAAGACCTGGGCGGTCTTGTCATCAGGGTGTAAAAGTGTGACAAATAAGGAAGCTTACCTTAAATAGCGGTGTATTAACAATGGTGTCCATGAACATCCTCAATCCTGAATATTCAAAATATTCTCCAGTACAAACAGGAATTAGATAATCAACTTTTGGACACTGCAGTATATGAAAAATTAACATATGACCCTACTTTAATATATAAGTCAGAACTGGATTCCACTTTACACACGGCGGTACTTAATCAGCATCTAAGTTCTAATCTGCTAAACAACTGGTGCAACCATTTCCAAGAGTCCCGGTGATTTATACAGTTCCCCCCCCCCCGCAGTAGAGAGAGACTTAACAAGAATAAAAAAAAAAAACACTTACCTGAAAATCCCGCTCCTGGTCCCGCCGCTGTCCGCTCCTCCGGCCGCTTTCATGGGAGAGACGTCGTCATGACGACTTGTCTCCCATCACCCACTGCGGGAGCCGGAAGATGGCTCCCGCAGTGGGAGCAGCAGCAGCCGCTGAGAGTCTGACAGACTCTCAGCCGCTGCTGATTACACCAAACACGCAGCAGCCGGCTCCGGCGGCT
Organism: Taudactylus pleione; assembly: GCA_031769625.1. Taxonomy (NCBI): domain Eukaryota; kingdom Metazoa; phylum Chordata; class Amphibia; order Anura; family Myobatrachidae; genus Taudactylus; species Taudactylus pleione. Next base: position 62,960 of record JAUIMM010002813.1, on the reverse strand, counting down.
GTGTGTTTGGCAGTGTGTAGCGCTGACCGAACTCCGTCCGGTCAGCGCTACACTTGACTCGGGTATAAGCCGAGGGGGTACTTTTTCAGCACATTTTTTGTGCTGAAAAACTCGGCTTATACTCGAGTATATACGGTAGATCACCTGTGCTCAAGCATGGATATCCTTAAAACATGGACTGTATGGCGGAGTTTGGGAACCTCTATCATATGGTCAGGAAGCAATTAGTTACTTATGTAGAATCAGTCATGGTTTGCGGTCACTGGGCCTGATTCATTACGGATCGCAAATCGGCCGATGGTACGTACTTCGTATGCATTGCAGTGCGCGTACGTGAGTTAGCATTGCGATCGATACAAAGCCATCACAGACTGAAGGACAGGAGGGTGTTTGGGGGTGGTGATGGAGGAGTGGCTGGAGAAACGTTGGCGTGCCTGTCCGTTTGAACGCCGTTGCATGGACGTGCATAAATTGTCCACTGCGACGGCATACACAGCTTGAGTACTCACTGCGTGCAACGAGCAATTTATGAGTAAGGTCATACCTGCTGTAATTGTGCGTGAGGGTCCGATGTTACTCGATGTTCCCGATGTATACACAGCACTGCAAGGTATTACGGATGTGACATAGCGGTAGTGGGCGTCTTTATGTTGGCTGTGCGACGGCATTGCGATAGCATTCATTAGCATATTGTTTCAGCACACCTGTGTGCGTAATCGCAGCCGCGATTGCAATAGTTATCCGTAGTGAATCAGGCCCCACTGTTCTTTAATGTTTACACACTTTTTAGCCACGAACCAATGAGTGAACAACAAATACATTTTTTTACATAAATAGTTACATTTAGATTTTCTATCTTATCCCATAGATTTGATGTATCTGCGGTTTATCCTGAATTTAAGAAACCTGGTTCCTACACACAAGTACCTTACTGCAAGAGGGCAACTTCAGAGACAGTGAGTACATATATGATACACCACTGGCTAAGAAACTCTAAAGAACATATTTCATAAAATATTAGGAGGGGAACATGCAGTAGCCAATGGCAACTACATAAATTAATTTGTGTCTCTAGAGTCCTGTAAAGTGATATCTGGTTGGTTGCTGTGGATTGAAACAGTTCATGCTCATTGCACCATGTTATTAAATAAGATCTAGTTGATGAAGTTGATTTTAGATTCAAGAAAGTTTATGAAAGATGTACAGTTCAAGGCTACATCCGAATAACAATAATGTCCTTTTAGAGGTCACAGGACACCACTTACCCCCTCTGTCCCTCATCTACCTAAGCCTCTGTTGATTGCAGGGCTGTATTTTATAGGGTAAGACTGGTTTTCTCTATATGTTTTTCTTGAGAAAGAAAACATTTTTCACGTTTTTTCTTATTTTTAAGTAAGAATGTGAATGTTGGACATAAATTGTATCTGTAAAAAGACTGTGATTTAATCCAGGCAAGACGTTTAGGGCCTGGAACCTATAATCCCTATAATCCTTTCGTTCTGGAGTGAGTTGCATCTACGCCTGGATGGAAAAGAGCAGAAGAAACAGAACGGCTGACTGTGATGCCACATGTCCTGTACAAGGAAACATGGGAGAGGAACCGTTTGCTGGTGAGGTGAAGCTGTAATTTACACTCTGGGAAACATGAATCAATTTTCTGAAACGTTTGTATGCTTGATTACTTTAGAAGCAAAACATGGGGCCGGGTCGATACAACATAAAGTCATTTCTGGAGCTAATGGAAAAGAAACCTGCCAGCGTGCGAGGACTGTGTAACACTAAAGATGTGCGATTCAAGGATGAATTAAAGGTAGAGCATGTTAAACAGTGATAGAGGAGTTCTAGGAATATGCACAATGATCCTCTACACATTGTGGGTCAGCCAAACTGTAGGCTAGTTCTAGGTACACACTGTGCATTTATGGGACCGATTAACCAATTCCCAGCCTAGTGCTGCCGGCGAACGGTCACAGTAATATAAGCATGCCCTGGCAGCGCCCCCTCTGTTTTACACGGTAGCTTGACCCGACGCTGGCGAAGCAAAGTATTTCCATTTTTGCATGTCCCCGTTGTCGGGTACAGTGTAACGCAATCTGAATAAATTACAGTAAGCTGCCATCTCCATAGAGATTTATAGGGGCGGGGGTAAGCCTCACAAACTGATTTCACTGGTGCTAATCTGTTAATAATGTAATAAAAGCACAGAAAAGCCCTTTGGTGAAAACACCAGAGAAAGGACTTTTCTCATCTTAATAAATAGACACCTGAATCAGTTCTGTACCCCCTTCCTGGCAGTGTGTGAATGATGTCACATGCAGATGAATGTTTGCTATGTGATCTATTTTGTTCATGATTCCTGTTTCTGTCCTCCACACAGAATTGTACCCCAGGACCTGGAACTTACGGCAAAGCAGGGAATCCACACACTCATAGAAGAGAGGGCTTCAGAGTCTGCCAGCTCCAAGGGTATAATGGACAGCGAAACGACTAAATGTGGCTCAGCAAGCAGCAATGTAAGTGATTATGGGATGAGAGGGGCCGTGTGTCATTGCTTTCCTAATGCACTGCTCATATTTCAGGAATGTGTGCCGGGACCAGGAACCTACAACCTAAAATGCTCCATAGATGAAACCTTGAAGCACGTTGTGGGTAAAAGAGGACCTTATGACCTATTCACCGGGCCAAGATCACAGCACATCCTGTACGGACACTTTGCTACACCTGTAAGTATGCTACAAAGTGGAACGCTTCCATTAGAGGTCATTGAATGGAAGATGCTGACCACATATAGTATGTACATGTATAAAACTGAATATAAGAAATTAGGGAACCAGTATATGACGAACGGTACAGGAGGTATACAATAGTATATGCCTGTACTTTTTTATTTTCAATTATTATATAAATGGTATACTTCTCTTTAAGTATTGTTTGTGATTTATGGCTACCATGTAATGATCACAATATTCCCTTGTTTAAAAAAATAAGAAAAAGCAATCTTCTCTGTTCTGTGGCCAACTTGGAAATCCAGAAGACTCTGGGCCTGATCAGAGATGGGTGATAATGCACAGACTGCGACTCTGCATGCAGCGGCTGTGCAATAATATGCTTATGCCACAGGTGGCGTCTTGTTTAAAATGACGCCTACTGTATGCATTGCAGATCCGAGGGGTGCAGCATCGGCTCACTCTGTGGGAACATCTGCCATCTGAGTAACCCTGTGTTGCAAGACGCAGACACTGGCCACGGCGTGCCTCAAAAACGGGGCCGACACATCTGTTTTCAAGACCACCCAGTCCCCAAACTGCCGCAGCTTGTCATTCATGTTGTGGCTTAGGGGGCACTGCTAGCGATCTCTCAGAACGAGATCTGCACATGCACAGATCTCACACCATTGGGTTTGCGTACATCTCTGAATAAGGCAGATCTGACCATCAGGAGGTGAGGTTGAATAACTGCACCCTATACAATACAATACAGTACAATAAAATACAGCCACCCACAAGATTTTATGACCTCTTGATCAAAGACACTGCAGGGGTGGTAAATGAATAAATTGTATGTGGAAATTGCCAGATTTGGCCAACTTTATCTGGAGAAACTTGTAACATTGTAGGTCAAATTGGTGTTATTATTGTCCCACTTGGTGCAGTTATGGGTGGAATGTCTATAATTGTTTACGATTAGGGAACTAATACAGAAAACATTTGAATTTGTTTATTTAAAATATATTTATGCAGCAGGCTCCATAGGGTATCCACAGGGTTACCTTGGGTTATAGTCCTGGCTTGGCCATCGGGCACCACACAGTTAACTTTGTGCTCCCAGCATGCACTGGGCCCCCCTCCTATAACCCCGCCCCCAGGCCAAGGCACCTCAGTTTCAGTTGGTACCCGGCCATAGTCGGGTCACTGCATGGGGGCTGCTGGCAAAAACAGCCCCGAAGTTAAGAAGACTGCAAGAGCGGCTAGTGGGGACAGTCCAGCGGAAGCCCCCACTACCCCCACCTACACCCCTGCTGGCGCTGAGCCACCGGTACTGAACCAGGGAACTCGGCAGGCTTTTCTGGGGGTCCCAGCTAGCAGGACTGTGGTCAGGTGCACAGGGAGCAACAAGGTAAGCACAGGGGGCGTCTGCGGACGGAGCCCACTGTGGCACAGTCCAGTGTCCTCAGGGCTGGGGGCTACCTGAGGGGTGCAGTTAGTGGAGCCAGGTACTCATCCTGCGCTACCACTAGACCACCAGGGATATGGGGCTGGAGCATTAAGGAAGCGCTCCAGCATCCTGAGGGTTAATGGCCTGCCAGAGAGGGTGCTTTTCCGGTTTTAGACTATGGGAAAGACCCCTCTCTCACTGCACCAGCTGCCTTTCTACTGAGGCTTGGCGCGCTGGTGCTTGGGATCCTTCCCCACGGCTCCGCCTACAGAACGCACGGTGGCCATCTTGGATGCACAGCAACGCTGAGTAGGAATGTGGAGCCTGGGTCCCCCACCATCCTACCTCTCCTACAGCTTAATGTTTGGTCAGGTAGCGCTATTCCCACTTCAGACTTAGCATCTGAGTGGTTGATGATAGCGCTGTTAGTGCAGGCAAGCGCCGGCTCTGACGTGCGCACGCGTGAGACCCGGCTAGCGACGGGCGCTCCGTTGCTCCGGGTCTTGCACCAAAACGGGGCGGCTATCAATTTTGATCGACAGCTCGCACCATTTTGGAGGCGTGGCGGGGGGGTGGCTTCACAAACTGAGGCGTTCCCAAGCGAACGCCTGCCGTTTGTGGGTGGCCCCACTGACATCACCAGTGATGTCAGTGGGAGAGCTTCCGGCTCTATTAGAGCCGGAAGCTCTCTGAGGCTTGCGTCCACAAGACCCTACCACAAGCCCCGATGGTCGCGATGGCCTGGCCGGTCGCAATAGCTGTGGGTGGTCACCCACAGCTATGCGAGTTGCCTGGAGGCCGCACAAAAAAAAAACCGCCCTGAATCAGAGCGAGCGCTCTTTCAGAGCATCCGTCTCTGAATCAGGCCCTCGGTCCGCCACAGTACAGAACTTAACGGACGTTTTGCAGGTGCCCGCTCTACGGCCTGCTGAGAGACCATTAGTAGCGCCACTGTTACCACATTATGACGATGATGATGTCAGATGAAGGGGAGCTCCCGGAATCTGACTCGGAACGACCCACTTAAGCGGTTGAGTATAAGTGCAGGATTTATGTATCCGGGCTAATTAAAGCTTTCCGCAGGGTTATGGAGGATGACTGTCTCCCTGAGACTGCATCGTCTTACGCATACTTTAAAAGGTAAGGCGTCAGTTTTTCCTCTCTGGTCAGCTGGTGGACCATATGGAGGAAGCGTGGAAATTCCCAGGCAGAATGTTTCAGCCCCAAAAGAGACTCATATTCTTATCCCTTTGCAGAGGATTACTTAACTAAGTGGGACACCCCTCCTCAGGTGGATTCCCATGTGACACGCCTGATTAAGAGTGCAATCTTACCCATGCCGTCTATGTCCTCATTTAAGGACGTTTCGGACCGCAAGGTAGAGATTTACTTAACATCCATTTACTCTTTGGCCGGGGGATCCGCCAGACTGCTCATGGCGGTCTGTTGGGTGGCTTGGGCCATGGAAAAATGGGCTGATGCTTTTTAATCGTCATTCTCCTCTGATGCTTCTGAGGAGCAGACGGTGCTGGTAGTATCCGTGATTCTGCTACTTATATTAGCGAAGCAGCGTTGGATGTTAGCCTGCTTACTTCCAGGATTTCAGCAGCAGCAGTTTCGGCTTGCCGATCGTGGTGGTTACGTTCTTAGATTCCACGTCTGCATTCAAAGAAGGGCCTGGAAGGCTTGCCGTTTAATGGTCTGGTCCTCTTCGGCCCAGACCTGGATAAAATTGTAAGTACATTGGCAGCTGCAAAGTCTGCATGTCTGCCATCGCCTCAGGCTCCGTCTAGGACTGCTACTTAGGCTGAAAAGACGATCGTCCTCAAGGTAAGCAGAAGGTGCAGTCTTTTCCCAGGCCATCAGGAGCCACCAGGAAGACACCCTAGTCCAAGAAGCGACCTTGGAGTGCTAGACGCCTTGTCACCAAGCCTAGGGCAAACTCTCAGCATGAGTTGGGCCTCCCCTTGGGGAACCCCAGGGTGGGAGGCCGACTTCTTTGGTTTGCCCAGCACTGGTGGATGATTATCACAGACACCTGGGTCAGAGAAGTGGTTTCTCACGGGTACGCCCTCTCCTTCAACAGAAGGCCTCCCCATCAGTTTTGTTTCCTACACTCCGGAGGTAGGCCTTCATTCCACAAAGGCTCTGGAAATCCAGAAAGTGGTAAGTTCTATGCTCCAAGACGGGGTCATAGTTCCAGTCCCCCCGTCCCTCAGGGGGATGGGTTCTTATTCCAATCTCTTTTTGGTACCAAAACCGAACGGTTCTGTCCGTCCTATTCTCAACTTCAAGGCTCTCAACAAGTCTCTGAGGGTCCCTCGGTTCAGTATGGAGACTCGACGTTCCATTATATTAGCTATGGAACCTGGGGATTTCATGGTGTCCCTGAATATTCAGGATGCCTACCTGCATATCCCCATTGCTACGGCTCCTCAGAGGTTTCTCAGATTTGCTGTATTGGATCACCATTACCAGTTTCAACCGCTGCCGTTTGTTCTTTCCGCGGCTCCGCAGGTGTTCACCAAGGTAATGGCGGTCATGGCGGCTCGCCTGCGGTTACAGGGGGTTCGCCTGTTACCTTTCATGGACAACCTGCTTTTCCTAGCAGGGTCTCCGGAGGTACTTCGCAATCATCTGCAACTGACAATATCGGTGTTGCATACTCACGGCTGATCGATTGGAAAAAGTCCTCACTGATGCCATCTCAGAGGATGATGCATCTGGGAGCACTGTTGGACTCTCAGCAGCAGAGAATCTTCTTTACAGAGGAGAAGATCTCAGCCCTACATACCAGGTTACGTTCCTGTCTCCAGGGTCGCCAGGTGTTCATTCACTTGGCATTGAGATTACTGATTTCCATGGTGTCGACATTCGACATGGTGGAATATGCCCAGTTTCGTTCAAGACCTCTACAGAGGCTGATCCTCTTCAGATGGGATGGATCACATGGTCGGATTAAGGATTCTGCCTTTGAACCTCTATACACCCCTGCCTATACCTTCTGATATCCTGCCTATAAACCTCTAAGGACGACGCTATTTTGCGTACGCAGTTATACAGTAAATAAAGACTCCAGACCTAGAACCTGTGGTTCCAAAGCACAAAATATTATTCAAGCAAAAGTACAGTCAGTTACACGCTAGTTATAAGTACAAATTTAGCGCAAAGGAATTATACAGACCCAAGTACAGTTATACATACGCAGCGCTCTGGACCAGATGTAGGCATCAGCAAGAAACCCCTCGTCAATCAGCATTCAGCATGAAGACTCGAAACCCAGGGTCAGAGCACACATATTTATACCCTCCAGAAATAGACAACACAATAGAGAAGTTTGTTGCTAATACCATTGGTCCTAAAGGAGAGGGCATATGTTACAAGGCATTTAACAGGTTGGTTCAAATATACACAGTCCAGCCTCTAACAACTGGTGGTCTCTGGTTTCCCACCTCATGCAAATCCTAATGGTTGGTCATATAATGTTCATTTTGTTGCTTGAAGTCTCTGCGGTCCATAAGTTGAGAATGCCTGTTGCGATCTCTACATCGATGTTACCGGAATACTGTTGAGAGAGTATGCATCAGTACAATACCAAACATGGCTTACTTATCACATATAAAACCTTAGTTACAAAATAATCTTTATTTCATAGCAATTATAGTAAATGTGCATACTTGAATCTTATACCTTTTAAAGCTTTTGGAACCTTGTATGTGAATATGTAATGTGTGAGTATGTGGGGTTTGATGTAAAGACGCTAGTTAGGTTTATCTGATTTGGGGCAGATGTGCACGCATGCAGCTAATAAACAGCGTTCGCATGCAGGATATTGTGCATTCGCTACTGAGCGTCATGTTAGCAGCTTAACTGTGCATAATGTGTGGTGTTCATGCATGAGATTCCATACGGCAGTGTTCATTCCAGGAGTACTCAACTCTGAAGCGGACTTCCTCAGTCGACACGATGTACATCCAGGGAAGTGGTCACTTCACCAGGAGGTCTTCCAACTCCTGGTGGACAAATGGGGTTTTCCAGAAATAGATCTCATGGCCTCCAGATACAAATGCAAGCTAAGAGTGTACGGGTCCAGAACAAGAGACGCAGAGGCTCTCCTGGTAGACGCTCTGTCGGTTCGGTGGACCTTCCAGTTTGCGTACCTGTTTCTTCCTTTCTCCCTTCTTCCTCGGGTATTGAAGAAGTTCAAGCAAGAGGGAGGCATGATCCTGCTGGTGGCTCCAGTGTGGTCGGACGTCACTGGTACTCAGATCTTCAGAGTCTCTCCATAGACGCTCTGTTGCTGTTTCCTCAACGTCCGGACCTGTTGTCTCAGGGTCCTTGTGTTTACACGGATTTGAGTCGTCTGTCTTTGACGGCGTGGGTCTTGAGACATCCATGCTTCGGAAACCTGCTTCTGCCAGGATTTACCACAGGGTATGGCATACCTTCTTTGAATGGTGTCGCCCCAGGGGGTACGATTCCCAGGTATTTCGGATATCCAGGGTTCTGGCTTTTCTCCAGGCAGGATTAGATAAGGGTCTTCGTCTAGCCTCATTGAAAGTACATGTTTCCGCACTGTCTGTGTGGTTTCAGTGGAGGATTGCTCCACTCTCGGATGTTCGCACCTTTTATGCAGGGTGCTCTTCGCATACAGCCTCCCTTTGTGCCTACTGTGGCTCCTTGGGAATTGACCTCCATTTGAACTACTGGGCTCAGTGGATCTCAAATGGCTCACAGCTAAGACTGTGTTTCTCCTGGCTATTGCTTCCGCCAGGAGGGTGTCAGATTTGGGGGCTCTTTCTGGTTTTTCACAGCAGCAGGGCAGTGCTTCGGACTTGCCTTGGGTTCCTGCCTAAGGTGGTCTATAGTTTCCACATTAATGGGGAAATTGTAGTGCCGGCCTTTAACTCACAAGACCTTGTGGTACGAGCTCTACGGTTTTACCATACCAGTTCCCTTAGGAAGTCGGACACTTTGTTCGTCCTCTATGGTTTCCATAAGAAGGGTTGGCAGGCCAACAAGCAAGCGTTGGCCAGGTGGATTCGCATGGCGATTTCTGAGGCTTACAGTCATGAGGGCATTCCTGTTCCGCCCTCTGTTACTGCTCATTCTATGAGGTCTGTGGGTCCATCATGGGCAGCTCCTTTCTGCACAGGAGCGCCCCCACCGTTGAGGATACTGCTTTGGGAACTCCCAAGGTATCCCTGTGGATACCCTATGGAGCCTGCTGCAGAAAATAAGAGAGATGGTAAGAACTTACCTTTGTTATCACTATTTCTGCAAGGTCCATAGGGTTCCACAAGGAGCCCACCCTGTCGCCCTGTGCTTCATATGGGTCTGGTTCTGGTCACCGATTTTCCGTCTCCCTGTTGTGAGAATGTGATTCTTGTGTATTCCAGACTTCCTTCTCTCTTTTTCTCTCCTCCTATGGCCTTGGCTTATTACTGAATTGAGGTGCCTTGGCCTGGGGGAGGGGGACCCAGTGCATACTGGGAGCACAAAGTTAACTGTGTGGTGCCCGATGGCCAAGCCATGACTATAACCCAAGGTATCCCTGTGGAACCCTATGGACCTTGCAGAAATAGAGATATCAAAGGTAAGTTCTTACCATATCTCTTATTTTATATTATTTATATATATAATAATCTCACAAGTTTCACACTATGGGGCCGATGAGGGGTTGAATGTAAGTTGGATGCAGTTATACGCTACTGTGCGCACAGGAAACTAATGTGGTTGATCACCTGTTTGCAGAGCTGTACGCATTTATTTATTTACATTTAGAATATATAATGCTACGCTTTACAAAGAACAATTCAGTCCTTCACTGCCCCAATGGTTCTTACAATCTATGGTCCGTATCCCATGAACATACATACACACTAGGGTCCTTTTTTATCAGAAGTCAGTAAATCTACGCTATGTTTTTTGGAGTCTGGGAGGAAACTGGGAGAGCCGAAGGCCTTGGTCAGGAACTGAACTCCTGATCTTGGAACTGTGAGTCTGCAATGCTAACCACTATACCAACTGTGCTGTCCCATCTGTTCAGCCCACTGTCCCTATGCATTTGCTCGCTTTCATAGACACCATTGTTATGAATGCACCAGTCTGATAACAGCCATATCGCTGTGTACACACTACTCTGCATAGCACGCAATTCTGTTGATAGGCCTGCGAAGCGGTCATGCGACTGAGTTGCATAGGACTCAGCTATGGAGCATACACAGCACAAAAACACTCAGAAGCCAATTGCAAAACAAAGTTACGTTCAAATCTGCATCGGCCCTTACATTGGGTTTCCTGTTCTTTGGAGAACTGGACACAAACTGCCTCATCTTTTTTGCATTTACTTTATAAGCATAGATACTGTTTTACATACCATGCCTACCTATAAGATTAGTGCTTTGAGTGGACATCAGGGACACGAATATCCACAGGATTTTTTTTTATGCAAAACTCGGCCTTTCTGCTATCAGTGCTGCTACGCCAATCATGTGCACAAAATTCTACTAGGGTCGACCAACAACGGCTCTGTTATCCATGGCTAATGGTTTCAAACCATCAGTAAGAAACCATCAATGATTGAGCCATCAATGGTTTAACTCTGCGCATGCGCTGAACACAGCCGGCATTAGCCATTTGGATTTTGCCATTGATGTTCACCATTGGTGGCCTCCGATTGACGGTAAAACTAGTTATGATCGACATCAGACCATCGATGGTTGCCAATCATCAATGGTCGATGGCCAACCCTAAATTCTGCTTCTAGTATTCCTGATTCAATACAGATGGAGGTTAAAAATATGACTGAATGTGCTAATAGAAGTGTATGAAATATATTCACAGTGCACATGATATAGCTTCAGAACATCACGTGCTAGACTCAACCCACCTACATTCTCCCAAAAAGGCAAAAACAAGTGGCCAGAATATGGTGGTTATTCTGTGTGTGTATTTATGTCTGTTTCATTATATCCCTAGGAATGTTATCAGACAGAGCTAGGATACTTTGATGCAAAGTCATTCATTGAAGATCTTGAAAATGATCAAAAAAAGAAACATGGCAAGTTTGGAACAATTCATCGCTTTCCAAAAACTCCAACGGACAGGATATTCTACAGCTCGCTTGCCCACTGTCTCCGGCCACTTGTCAGTATTCAGGATTTGATTATCCAGTACAAACCATTTGCAGGATGTCTGCTTCAAAATCTAGCCTGTATTACCATGGAAACTTGGATGGGTGTGAATGTATACAAATGCACCCTTTATGCAAATGTACACAACTATGGATGGGCCATATAATATGTTTCCATTACTTAATTGCATATTAAGACTTAGCATGATAAAATAGTATTTTGACTCCTGGCTGTAACAAGTGTTTTGTGCACTAACATTCCTGTAAGCTCAGAATTTGGGTTTAGTTGGCTGAATCCCATGGATCTAAATGAATCCCAAATGTTTGAGTTGCTGTTAAGGTCCATCCAAGTCTCCAACAGAATCCTGAATTTGATACATTCCTTAATACAAAATGTATGTACTGTACATATAGAACACAGCTTTCCAGAGCTGGTTATTTAAAAGGACTGCACATACAGTATGTTAAAGATGGAAGGAACTGAGGGGCTAAATAAGGCATTGGAACTGCTGTGCTGGTGTCTATTGGGCAGCATGAATCGTGCAGAAATGATATATTGGGGAAGCTTATACTTGGCCATCCCACTCTTGCGTCTCATATATAATTATAGTAGCCCACTGATGCTGGCTGGTGATCACGTACTTTCATGCAAGTGCTACACCACATATGCTACATAAAGGTAAATGAAGACACTAGGGGATATATTTAATAAAGTGAGAATTTTTAGAGGTGGATATGTTGCCCATAGCAACCAATCAGATTCTACTTAACATTTAACTAGAATCTAATAGTTAGAATCCGATTGGTTGCTATGGGCAACATCTCCACTTCTAAAAACTCACTTGAGTAAATGTACCCATTGAGCCCTATTATGAGTATGTTCCAATGCCGATATTCTCGCATTGGTCAATGTTTTTTCAACTTTGCATGCGTTTAAATTTCAGCTTGAGCGTCCCACAGTATGTGGGTACAAAGTCGCAGGACCCAATGATACCTTTGCATGGAATCAGAAATGTATTGGGCATTCCTGAACGGTAACTGGGAGGTGGCTCTTCTGACACAGGAAGATGCATCTTATGGGTGTGTTATGGGAGTTTTGCGGGTGTGTCGCAGGAGGGGTTTTGGAATCAGATGCTTAATTGCGTGCATTGGAGGCCACACTCTGACGGAGAATCTGCACCTAGCAGTGACGCACCAAGCAGTAATGTAGCACCTACAGATGCACAAAGTGGCTGTCTCAGTCCTTGCACATTCCTGCGCACGGCTGTACACCAAGTGCTTATTGTAGAATTAGCATAAAGTCACAGGTGAGACTGTGACAGAAGAGCGCAAACACGTACGCCACTTTGTCTGGCTCAGAATCGGTCCCTAGAGGGAGCAATAAAGTGCACATGGTTAGTGGGGTGATCTGTGACAGTCCTCCTAGTGACTAGCTTCCAGTATCAATACTAATGACACCTAGGCAATAACATCTGCAATGTTTATGTACGCGCAGCAAGAGTTCTTACAGGAAGTGTCTGTGCGGCCTGTTATGCCTGTGTTATACTAATATACTGTGTGTCACTGCATCTTGATCTATTGTTTTTCATGATAGCATTCCCCAGGTCCTGGTTCCTATGATGTAAAATCAGTGTTCGCTTCTGTGAGGCAGTCCTCGGTTCCCTTCCTGACCTCTGCTAAGCGATTTGACAGAAAGTCATGCAGAGTCCTCTTTGGAAGTAATGTAAGTTTATTGTGCATAGAATATAGATGTTCTTTTTATTTCTGCATTACTGGTGCTGACTCGGCCTAAGTTAGCTCTTCCTAAGATTTTGGGTTGCTCTGCACAAACTTACACAGTAACTCCCTGAGATCTATGGGTATTTCGCACTCACATTTACAGCAAGCTTTTTATTTTTTTGCTTTATAGTATAAAAATAGTTTCAAATACTTTTAGCATTTTCCTTCTGTTCGCCACGTTTATGAATATGGACCCTGAATTAGTACTGTCTTCAAATTGAAAGCTTATGTCTTAGACAGAGTATTAGAACCTCCGGATTATCCAGTCCCCTTGTTTCTCACATTCAGTTAATCTACTGTACTTGTCACATTGCAGAACCCAGTCGGCGTTGGTCGATACGATATCAACAAACCCACAAGTGGCAAAACTTACCGATCCGCATTTCTCTCAAAAACCGCACGCTCTTTCTCTGATCGGGAAAAAGAAAAAGCTTTCAAGTGAGTTACAATTTGGTTCTTTTGCATTCAATGGTTAACATACCCTAGTACAGTGGTTCCCAAACTTTGTTTGGTACATGGTCCCCTTAGGTCCTCAGCATTTTTTTCACAGCATCCCTAGGCCAGGGGGGAGCTATTTACTAAGATCAAGTGCATTCCAATCAGCTCCTAACTGCTGTGTTTGAAAAATGACAGCTAGGAGCTGGTTGATTGGTACTTTAGCTTTGTCCACTTTATCTCCATCTAAAGCTTAGTAAATAGACTCCTCCATTAGCTTCGAGGTTCTGTTGGAACCTTGTGCACTAATACAATGTGGGTCCTATGACGGGAATTCCTAACACGTTTTTTCTTGCACCCCATAGAGGTGCAAGCAAGAGTAAGCTAGACTTTTCATCAGTAATAACCTGCTGTGTGCACAGTTGGAACTTCATACTTAAATGAATCTCCCCCCAAAAAAACATAGGGGGAATAGCTGGGATGAGGGACAATGGGAGATATACCCACAAAGGATTGACAGAGAAACAGGTACATATTACATTTTGGAGATAGAGAGGGACAGATAGGGACACAGAGAGGGAGCAGAGATGCACACAGAGGATGTGACAAACTTGGGTGGGTGGACCAAAGTCAGGGCTGGACTGGTGAAGAAGAGACAACAATGAATTCTCCCATCAGGACAGGAATCTGTGCAGAGCGCTCATTCACCCTTGTTGTATTGGCAGCAAATATTTGGTGCTCATTAACCTCTTCTCACTTTGCTGCACAGAGAAGGAGGGAGGAGAAATGAGAAGACAGATGGGGCTGTACAGCACAGCCACACACAAGTAGTGCAGCCTGTGTAATTGGCTGCACTCTGACGTTCTAAGGCTAACAGGTAGCACATGGCCCAGCCTACAAATATGGTGGCCCAAGTAATTTATTTGCACCCCAGGTACCACAGAACCCAGTTTGGGAACCACATCCTTAGTATAATATATACTAACATGTGATTAGCAACCAGTGGGCTCACTGAGGCTAAAGAGCTCTAGATGCTGCCTTTAATTTATTCAAACTGTACTAGAAAAACTGATTGGTTGCTGAGTTACAGCAACTTTTGTGTTCTGTTATCTGTGCATCAGTCTCAGAAATGTCCCCCTCAGTAGTGTATTGTTTATACATCCTCTTAACATGTAAGTTGTGCCCTACAAGAAGATGGACTTGAATTCTCATTCTGACGGCCATTATATTTTCTAATTCCACTGTTTGTTGTTCTAGGGAACGGATCCAGAGATCACACAGTACTTTGCCTGTTCAGCCATTAGTAGCACCGGCTAATGGTCCTCTACTACAATCTACTACTACATGAGAGAGAGGATGAGGCTTACCGGACATCATTTTGGCTGAGAACTTGAAATGATGGATAATCTAATGTTTTATGTGTTAAGAGGAACTGTGGGAATTAATCATTAACATCTTAATGCAAAAATCTGTCTATTGCTATTAATTGCACACGTTACTCATTTTCATCAGGATAATTGTTATATATAGTGGTCTGTTTCTTATATGTTCCAGGAGATATTCAATAGTTATTACCTCTTGTTATTTTATGAAGCACTCCCAGGTTTTCCAACAGCTCAATTCATAACACTGTCCTTCAGTGTAATTGAGGGATTCAGCATGGATGGGTAAATGAATTAGAGTCCTATGAGGGAGTAGTCACTGCTGTTATCTTTCAATAATAATTGTTGGCAATGATATCCCCCTCCGATTAAATAACTTCACCATTGACACTATAACAGATTTATATTCAACTCATAGGGTGCTACCGCTAATAACTACAACATGATCATGTTCAATGAAATGAGAAAGGAAGTTATACTATGGTGGTGTACATAAGTAACCCACTAATTATATACTGCAATACAAATTTTAATGATATATTAAATAATAATATACTAAAAGCCCAACAAACAAGAAAAAGAGGTAAACAAAGGAAAGCCATAGTAAGTTTTTCAGCGAATAGAACTCACAGTATTATGCTTTAACACACTAGAAGGATCCAATTTTAAAACCACACTTTATATACATGAGTGCCTCCAACTTGAAGTATAAATGAATGACAGCACAGTAGAAGCAGATCTCACTACTTGTACTTATGTGGATGACAAAGGAAACGAATCTGAGGAATCTCCTAGTGGTGCAGGACATAACCCTGCTCTCTGGTAGGAAGATGTGCACTACTATGGTTGGAGAGAACAAAGATTTTATGCAGGGCTATATTTTATTGTTGTAAATGTGAGTGTTTTTTATGTGAAAAATGTATCTGTAAAAGGCAGAATACCAGATCTGTTGTTTCCCTTCATTTTCCACCACAATCGCAACCAGAACCAGAACCAAACCCACCACTTATTAAATGTACCCCATGGTCTATAGAGGAGATAGTTCTCCTACACAAACTACAGGGTCAATGCAGAGTTGAACGCAACTCTACCGCAGATGCTCCCTCTTTACGTGCATGGAAAAGGATGCGTATGTTCGCCTGGAAGCAGAGCTGTACGCATCTGTGCTCTGCCCTGCCCACTATCCATATGCGTAGCTTATTACTTATCAACATCAGCTCACACGTGCACCAGCCTATACTTGGGGTAAAAGAATTGTCTGAATTAGCTGTATTTACGCTTCCATCCAACTTTGTATAGCCTGCAATTATGCACTGTAAGGAAATGCAAATATTCATACCACATAAATTGATATACAATTAATTAAAAAGGAGGACTTATGACTGTTAGAGGGAAATGAATCAGACCCTCTAAAGTAGGGGTGGGCAATAAGCGGCCCCCCAGCTGTTGTAGAACTACAAATGCCAGCATGCCCTACTAAAACTGTTACAATGCATGCTGGGATTTGTAGTTTAACAACAGCTGGAGGGCCGCTTGTTTGCCAACCCCTGCTCTAAAAAGAGTGGACAAGTGAAGTTGCCCATAGCAACCAATCAGCTCCGAGGTAGCATTTATCTAGTATATTCTATAAAATGATAGGTAGAAGCTGAGTGGTTGCTAAGCCCAACTTATCCACTCTTTAGAATGTTTGATACATCACCCCCCAAGTCATCTACTATAGCATACACTACACACATCACATCTCACACACAGAGTTGTGGAGGCTTACGCTACTTCTCACAAGGTTGCCTTATAATTACATCGTTCTCACTTTCCTGTACCTCTGTTCAATTCTTTTGTATTTTTTTCCCTAGTATTTAAAGCTCTAATATAGGTGGCGTGATCCTGCAAGTCATATTGTAGGACATCAGAGCACCCATGAAAGTGTTACAGGAGCACAGAAGAGAGATATATGTGGAATCTTTAATAACTAAATGTGCGAAAGTTGTAATATTCTGTTAAAAGGACTTACAGTTTGATGTGGTCTTTGATGGAACCAAGTAAACACCTGCTGTCACAGCACCAGCAATATACCCACTTTCTACTAGTAGTTTGTGCTGGCTCACATGGGGGATGGGTCTAGTGAATACCCCAGTATGGAACAGGGCCACCCTAAGGACATAATTTGCTTTGTTGTGAGCTATGCACATTCTGTGGCCCCCTGGCTCCTCCAGGCAGCAACTGAGAAGTTTGGGCCGAGGTGACAATAGAATCATGAGACATGTTGTTAGGGATAGGCCGGGGGTCAGGAGCTGGCAGCACAGCACTGGGAATCAGTACACAAACCAAAGGTCAGTCATTAGCAAGTGTAGGGTTCAAAGTTGTACGCTAATCTGATGTTCACGCAATTGAGCGATTATCGATGATCTACGCATGCGTCACAGCCACAATGAGCACACGTGGCGATTGAATTGCGATTACGGTGCAGTGATTTGCAAGTGATGGACAGGAAGCGAACATTTTGTGGGAGGTAACTGGGAGTGTCAACTAAAATGGAGGTATGTTCCGGGCGGTTCTCCAGCTGTGTCTGTGATCCAGTACGCAGATAACATGGCTCTGGTGGACATTCTGATTGGCCAAAGACTCACTCAGGGAGTCGATGTTTGCATTATCTGTGTCCGATGCAGCGAATGTGCACGCAATTGCGGCAGGTGTGATGGCTCAGGTGGGCATCTCAGTACAAGTCCCGGCCGCTGTGCCATTAGCATATTCTCACAAATCCTCAACTGTGAAAATCTCATCTGTGGCAGCAATAGCGCACAGCTCTGAGTCAGCATTCATTCATAGATCTCCGGGGAGCCAATACATGGAGTAATGACCGGTAATCATCAGAGACGAGATGGAATACAGCGAGACCTGCAGGAATGCCAGGCTTGGTACTGTCAATAAGAGAGAGGTTATTTCATTTAATAAATAAAATTATCCACCATCCATGCGCTTTACCGTCGCAAAACGGCATATAGCATCCGCCTGCATAGTAAATCTCTTCTTCCACCAGATAGAGATGAGAGGATACTTGTGATGTGGGCACTCCTGTAACTGCCTGATATCACATCGCATAGAACTGAGGGCCTGATTCAGATCTGGTCGCAAGCGCTGAGCGCTCGCAACGGGGTCGATGGTGGCCCACAGCGCATGCGCACAACGGAGCCAGCTCCGTCGTGCGCATGCGCGAGACCCGGCTAGTGACAGGCACTCCGTCGCTAAGGGTCTTGCAACAAAGGGGGCGAGCTGTCAATGTTGAGTGACAGCTCGCCCCCTTTGGTGGGCGGGCCGGGGGGGTGGCTGCCCAAACGGAGGCGTTCCCATGAGAACGCCTGTCGTTTGGGGGCAGCCCCACTGACATCACTTGTGATGTCAGTGGAGAGATTCCGTCTCTGTTAGAGCCGAAATCTCTCTGGGGCTTGCGGCCACGAGACCCTACCACAAGGGTCTCATCGCAAGCCCGATGGTCGCGATGGTCTTGACCATCGCGACCCTCATCATGGCCGCTCGCTGTAGCTGTGGGTGGTCACCCACAGCTATGCGAGCGGCCAGGAGGCCGTTCTAAAAAAAAAAAAACCCCGGCCCTGATTCAGAGCGAGCGCTTTCAGAGCGACCGGGTCTGAATCAGGCCCTGAATTCCCCCCAAATTACTTCCCAGAAGTTAAACACCACAGCTCTAGAGCAAAGCAAAGATAATTAGCAGTTTAATCTCACTTTAAGATGATGAGCAACTGCATGGAAAGTCATATGGAAAGACTGAGCTGTACGCAGATAACAGGCAGATATAGATGTAGATGCGAGAAGATCACCCAATGAAATGTTTCTCTCACTGCACAATGAGAGATTCTATAATTATGGAAGTTACTAAACATAACAAACAGGTAACGGGCCTTACTCCGAGGTGGAGGCAGGAAGGTAGCGGCTGTAGGGTAATGCTGCGGCGGATGTGTGTTTTATAGAGAAGCTCACCGGCTGCAACGCGAATCCATGGCCGCACCATTGGACCTGCAGTGGGTCCATGGCTGCCAGTGTCACGGGCATGACCGCTGCCGTGAGCCCCCACCCCACAGTCATCGCCCAAGAGCCCCACTGCAATTGCATGGATCTTTATGCAATATTGATCTGCGATCCCTACTGGTAACCATCAGGACACACGTGTAGTGCTTCTCGGACGCATGCGCAATTGTGCCCAATGCTTTGCTCTGAATCGGGCCCACGGAATGATTTGTACAGGCAGATGCTGTAAGTATATTGGTGTACGAGCATTGCTCATATGCATTTCATAAATAGTCATAGGTGGCTACACACAACTCAATATTTATTATGACATAATAAAATATAGAGAAACAAACAAAGCACTTGATTAAACCATTATGCTTGTTGGCACTTCCCAATACACAAACATTACCATTATTTGGTTTCACATTTCTGAAAAAAAAAAACTCACATTCAGCCCCGGATAGAAATTCGGTCTTCATTTCCCAAACTTGTGTTCCGTTTTGGACCTCTTATCACAATTATTATGTCTGAATTACATGGGTCCTAAAAATCTGTGGCGTTGGACAACAATAGGTTACTCTGGGACTGCCAAGGTGTAATTGCACAAGGTTGTACAAGGTGCAGCTTCTAAAGAGTCTTTGCGTCAGTGATGGCACAATATTAGGCTCAGAGCCCCTACAAGCGGCTGGGAAAAGGCTTGTAGTATGGGTTTTTGTATACAGTCCATTTCTGTAGCTTATGTCTTTTGCCATCAATGACGTGCGGCTTTACAGATTTTATTATACACCTCTGGAAAAGCGTTTTTGCAGTTCAGTTTCTCTCGCAGCTTCTGATACAAAGAAGAGTCAAACATCTCCCAGAATTCATCACGGCTCATGTAACAGTCTGCATACAGCATTTGGAAGCTGAACAGAGAAAGAAATAATTATCATTTGGAGGCAAATAAACAACTACAGGATGTAAATATGCATTTGGTCTGCTTGTATATGCGCACCAATGGCCTGTGTCAGAAACGGATGGAAATCATACAGTTGCCGCGTCTTTGTACTCAGCAGCTGTGTGATAATAGACTAATGCCACAGGAGGCGTCTTCTGTAAATAGACGTCACCTGTAGGCTTCTCTGATTCGCTGATGCATCCGAGGACGTTACCTGTTGCCACCCCCAAATGCCAGCAGCAAGTCAATCATGCTGCAGCATGTGGGGCACTGCAAGCAACATCACAGCCCCAGATCTGCGCATGCGTAGTGCGGTCTCTGCGCAGATCTAAAAACATCAGAGATGTATGTAAACGGGTTTCCGACTTTCCGTACATCTCATGAATCAGACCCCAAGTAAATTAATGTTGCAACATCAGTTAAAGCACCAGTTAAAGCAACCACAGGAGGGTTATAATAAACAAATCACACTCTATGCTTCCGGCAGCTGTACAACAGATGCTACAGCAATTAGGGGCCTATTCATCATCGGAGGCCGCATGGCCCCTGATGATTAAGTATTGATCTCGCTGCAAGGGATACTTAAGTATCCAACTCGCAGCGGGGAAAACTTAATTCATCATTTCTTCGGTGCGGGGACAACTGCTCTGAAAGGCAACTGTCCCCTCGGTTAGTATCGCAACTAGAGAAGTAGCTGCATTACTTACCTCCTCCACGTTGGCGCGGCTACGCATGTGCAAAGGTAGCGAGAAGGCGGCAGAGGGATCCGCTTGGATCCCTCTTCGCATCCCCGGAACTCCTTCCCATAGGAACCCATATGAAGGAGCGGGGGATCAGAAAACTAGCGCCATCTGAACATGGCGCTTGTTCTTGCAAGCAAGCTCCAAAAAGTTTTCGGAGTTTGCTGAATATCAGGTGGCCCATTTGGGACCCCTAATGATGAATGGCCCGGTAACTAAAATATGCGGAAACTAGCGTTTCCACATGATTACCGGGCCATTTATCGATGATGAATAGGCCCCAAAATTCTATCCATTTCCTCAATAGGCAGATCAGTGATTAAGGGTAAATAGTGTAGTATTGCACATTTGTACTGGAATAATATAGTTTTTTGTGATACTGACCAAATAAGTCCAGGCAAATAATACAGGTAAAGTAACTGCCCAATGAGGCTACAACTGGAATTTATATCGGTAACTTACCCATGAGCATCTCTGACAAACATTTCTAACTGGCGCATTGAAGCCTTGGCATCAAAGTGCTTTGTCTTGGGTTCCCCATATGCTCCAATATCTACATAGGCTCAGCCTCATTGCCCTTGGGATGTACCATGCCTGGCTGACTTGGTAATATGAATGGACAAAGCCAAAGTGGGTAAACCTGTAATAAAGAAAAGAACATATGCCTCAAAATGTAATATACAGTTACAGAGCAGAAAGATAAATGTGCTGCAACCTGGGACTCAGGAGTCCTGACAAAAGCCCAAGAACCACGGTTTATTACCCAAGATTTACATGATTTAAAACCCAACAAAGGGGCTGATACAGGGTTAGGAACAAAGCAAAAAAAGGAATTTGAGCCTTGGAAAACCACATTGCACTGCAGACAGGGCAGATTTAGGGCCTGATTCAGAGCCGGTCGCTATTTGCGGTCGTTCGTTCAACAAAAAGGGGTGGCTATTCAAATGAACCGTTCGCTCTTTGCGGTCTGTTCACGCCTCTATGTCTGAACGAGCGAACAAAACTTGCGGTTGTAATTTTGAAAGAGACGCCCCCTGGCCGCTCGCATCATACGTCATGTCTGCTATTTATTAGATTAATCGAGTACATCGACCAGCGTATGAACTGCTTGCTATTCTTGTGGCTGGTGTTTGCTACCACAAATTTGCGAGCAGTTCTGGCTATAAAATAACCCAGTGACGTGGTCAATGACGCTCCAGTATTAATTATGCACACCCTTAAAACACCCGTTTTGACCTTTAAGCACGCCTGCGTTCGGATCTCCACTCCCCGTTTTCAAGCACCTTCCCCTGTTACCACCCACAAACGCCTCCTCCTGTCACTCATTAGCAGGCATTCGCTATTTAGCGAACAAACGATTTTCAGCCGCACTGACTGGTTCGCGCATGCGTATAACGATCCGTACGCATGCGCAGTTGGGCAAACATCGCTCGGAGCGAACGACCGGCCGCTTACGAGCGGCTCTGAATCAGGCCCTTAATCTGCAGAGAGATTTAGGGGTAAAATGTACTAAAGGTCGATTTTAATTCTAAATCAATCAAGATTGATTTTAGGGGCTAAATCACACATCTACTAACACTGAAAAATGTATATAAAAAATTGTCTGTTAGTAAATATGTGATTTAGTCTCTGAAACACAACATCGATATTGATCGATTTTTTTAATAGATTAAAAACGACCATAAGTAACTTTGGGGGTCATTCAGACCCGTTCGCGAGCAAAGGACGCTCGCAAACGAGTCGATGTTGCCCCACTGCGCATGCGCACGATGGAGGGAGCTCCGTCGTGCGCATGCGCGAGACCCGGAGAGCGACGGGCTCTCCATCGCTCCGGGTCTCGCACCAAAGGGGGCGTGCTGTCGATGTTGATTGACAGCACGCCCCCTTTGGTGGGCGTGCCGGGGGCGTGGCTGCCAGACGGAGGCGTTCCCATGGGAACGCCTACCGTCTGAAGCCGGCCCCACTGACATCACTAGTGATGTCAGTGGAAGCGATTTTGGCTCTGATAGAGCCAAAATCACTCCAGGGCTTGCGGCAGCGAGACCCTACTGCAGGGTCTCTGTCGCAAGCCCGATGGTCGCGATGGTCTTGACCATCGCGACCATCATCATGGACGCTCGCATAAGCTGTGGGTGGTAACCCACAGCTATGCGAGCGTCCATGAGGATGCTCCTAAAACAGGTAGGAGGGCCCTGATTCAGAGCGTTCAGCTCTGAACCAGGCCCTTTATCCCCTAGTTGGGAAGAGCACGTGCTAGCTCAAATTTAAATTCCAGTGTAAAAACAAAATTGCTCCTGGACATAGCTGCATCAAGCTCAACTCATAGGGCCTGATTGATCACGAATCGCAATTGCAACCTCGTGCGCAGATTGGTCGATGGGGCGTACTGCACTTGCGTATGAAACGCCGTGTGCGTGATAGCATTGTGATCGCACAGTGATCACCCACGCAGAAAGAAAGCCATCGCAGAGTGAGTGATGGAGGTCAGTGTTTGGGGGTGGTGACGTGGGAGTGGTCAGAGAAACGCAGGCGTGCCAGTCCTTTTGAACGCCGTTGCATGGGCGTGCATAAATTAGCCACTGCGAAAGCATACGCAACTTGAGTACTCACTGCGTGCAATGCGGATAGCAATTTCCGAGTAAGGTCAGACCTGCTGTAAT
Organism: Taudactylus pleione; assembly: GCA_031769625.1. NCBI lineage: Eukaryota > Metazoa > Chordata > Amphibia > Anura > Myobatrachidae > Taudactylus > Taudactylus pleione. The sequence continues at coordinate 39,714 of JAUIMM010002813.1, read as the reverse complement.
TGTGCGTGAGGGGCCGATGTTACTCGATGTTCCCAATGTAGACACAGGACTGCAAGGTATTATAGATGTGAGATAGTGGTAGTGGGCATCTCTATGCTGGCTGTACGACGGCTTTGCGATTGCATTCATTAGCATATTTTCACAGCAGACATGTGTGTGTAATCGCAATAGCGATCCGTAGGGAATCAGGCCCTTAGTCTAGAATTCTTGACACTAAAGCCAGGTACACATTACCCGACCCGCCAATGCGACACCTGATGGTACGATTGGAACGATATACCGGGCAGTTCGTACACACTGCACTATCCGGTGTCCCACCGACCGATACATTGTTCACCCTCTTGGCTTCGGCAGATGGCTCGCTCCATCTGCCATACATGCACGGTCAACGGAATGACCCCCATGTCGCTGTGCAGGGGTGCGCATAGTGCATACACGCTACACGATCCAGATGATATGTCCGTCCAATTCGCCATATCCTCCGAGAAATCGTCTAGTGTGTACCCAGCATTAGGGGTATATTTGCTAAAAGTTGATTTTAATTGATTTCGAAAATCACTCAAAATAGATTACCATCGATGTTGTGTGTGGGGCTAAATCACACATTTACTAATACTTAAAAACACAATAAAAATGTTGATGGATTTTGAATGATTTTCAATCGATTAAATATGATCTTCAGTAAATATACCACTAACACTGACTACAACTGAAATGAAATACAAACAGGATATACTGTATGTAGAAATATTGCACCAAAGATCCATCAACATGATAAGCTCTCACTAATATCTAAGTATATCACATTTAAAAGAGTTAGCAACAAATCAGGCTACAAATAAACACAGCAGCATTTGAGTCTTGCACACATGACGTGTTCAATAGTAGGAGTTATAGAAGCAGTTTCGGACTGGTCGGGGACCTTGCACTTTACAGATGCATGTGCCTACTATCTATAACCAGTCTCCCAGTGCTTCTTCCTCCCAATTGTCCTGCCACATCAGCCTGCATATGGACCGGACCAATGGTAACTACCCAATGAGGATGGTCTCCTGTTTGTTTCTTACCTACTCAGGGAAGGGTTTTGTCCTTTTACTCTGACAACTAGAAAGCCTAAATCATTTTAGTGATCTACAGGATTGTCTTGAGCCTTAATCCTTGCTTGATGCAGATAATGGCTGTGACAAATGTCAGAGTAAACTACCTGCAGATTAATCAGGACTTTGTCCTGCCTGTATCCTCCTGCAGTCCTGGATAGCAACCCAGGGCAACCTGCCTTCCTACTATAGATAAGGGAATGATTTAGCAGAGAGTCTTCTCCAACAGCTAACAGGCTACAGAGTGTGGCTCTATTGGGGCCTAGTAGACAGGGCAAGCAGAACTCCCAGCGAAAATTGGACGTGTGTTTAAAAGGTGGAGGTAATTCCATCTCTGGGTGGTGGGGTGCAAGTTCCACCACTGTCCACATTAGGGGTGTCGCACACAATTTTTTTTTCTTTCTGGAAAGGGTTCAGACTCTGGGATCCGATATATTTCAGGTTTTCAGTGCATGAGGGTTGTCAAAACCCAGGTTTCAGCTGACCTCCAATGTCCATTCCTTACTAGCCTCACTTTCTCACAAAATATTAAGTATTCCTTCCTGTGGTAGCAGGAGGGGCACCATCTGTCTACAGGTGAGCCATTACCAACAGTGGCGTAACGAGGCCAGGGTGAGCGGGGCACGTGCCCTGGGTGCCATGACAGGTCCGGAAGAGAGGAGCGCCGCCGGCCAGGGCAATGTAGAGTGTGTAGATGTGCTACACACTGGGATCGAGTGTGTGATTCCAGCACCAGCAGTCCAGTGAGAGGTGTCCCCAGTGGGACACATCAGTGGCCGGCGCTGGGACAGTGGACCTGATTCAGCGGGCGATCACAGCTGTGAACGCTAATTGGCAAGCATTTGGCTAATGCTTGCCAAAGCACCGCCGACATAAAGACTCCCACTGCTGCTATCTCACATCCGTCCACTGTCGGTCTTCTGTATAAACATCGGTACCATTGATGCACATCGACCACTCACGCAGCATTTACAGCTGGTCTGACCTGATGCAGACACTGCAAGTGTCTTAGCACACAGTGGGCTCTCAAGCTGCATATGCAATCGCCGTGGCTGATTTAGCAGAAGAATGCAGCAGAGGACTGGAGAGTGGGAAAGTAAAAGAGCTAACGAAGCTCTCCACTGCAGCCTCTCCCGCCAGACAGGTAAGCCTTCTATGAGGCCTTCCCGTCATTAACCCCTCCCTAGACCACCAGGTTGTCGGGCACTAGACCCGTGGTTGTAATCAGGCCTTAGGTCTGTGGCACTGATTAGTGGGCATCAGGCCCATGCTCCTGTAAGTGACCTTGGGCAATAGAACCAGGCCACAAATTTTTTTGGAGGGGGCGCCATTTTTCGTTTTGCACTGGGCGCCTAAACTCCTCGAACACCCCTGATTACCAATTCCTAACTGGTAGGGAATAATCATGGAAGACTGTTTCAAGGATTGTGGGACATAACGTTTTGGGGCAAGAAAAGCATCCAAATCAGATCCAGTAGTCTGAACATTTAAAAAAAATTTTTTTGCAAAACAATAAAAAAAAAGGACACAGAGGAAATCATTTATCAATAACAAAAATGTATTTTTTTTGAAGCTTGCCATATTCTCTGTACATTGCAGTAATAATTGTTTAGAACTCACATTAATCTCCTTGTGGAAAGCAGTGATGGATTTTTGTAGGCATTTCATGGGAACAAGCATATCCTGAACCACGTGGTGCTGCTCATACAGCCTTCGGATGGTCTCGCCCTGGGTGAGCTTTAATAAGGAGATTTTTGGAGGAACCATCCAACCAAACAGGTACCGGAACACTGGGTGATTACCCAAAGGAATTATGGCCCTGATTCAGAGCCGGACGCTCTGACCAGAGCGCTCGCTCTGAATCAGGGCCCACCTCCATAATTATGGAGCGTCCTCCTGGACACTCGCATAGCTGTGGGTCACCACCCACAGCCTATACAAGCGTGCAGGATGATGGTTGCGATGGTCTTGACCATCGTGACCATCGCCAGTGCGACCAGAAGCCTGTGGTTGAGTTTCTCAACCGCAAGGCCAGGAGTGATTTTGGCTCTATCAGAGCCAAAATCACTCCCACTGACATCACTAGTGATGTCAGTGGGGCCGGCTTCTGACGGTAGGCGTCCCCTTGGGAACGCCTCCGTCTGGCAGGCATGCCCCTGGCACGCCCAACAAAGGGGGCGTGCTGTCAATCAACATCGACAGCACGCCCCCTTTGATCAGACACTACGAGCGAAGGAAAGTCCTTCGCTCGTCGCGTCTCGCGCATGCGCACAATGGAGCTCCCTCCGTCGTGCGCATGCGCAGTGCACACCATCGACCCACTTGCGAGCGGACAGCCACTCGCGAGTGGGTCTGAATCAGGCCCTATGTCCTAAAACAAAGGGAGAACAAAAAGAAAAGTTTATTACAAATTTTTTGACACACGGTTAATAAATAATTTATTAATAAACGATAAAGCTCTTAATACTTCTGTAACGTTTTGGAACAGGCGATGTTTATCGACATGATATTACAAATCTAGTCCTACTAGCAGCACTGGTACAATCCTATCTTTCTAGAGCACTTGTGCACTGGCGGAGCTGGACACCTACCTGCAACTCCCAGAAGATACTCCGTGTGTGTCTGTGATAGTAATGCCGTAGGGGGATGTACTCTGTTCCACTTCGGTTACTCTTCAAATAAGACTTAACATGTTGGAAAAACCAAGGTTTCCAATAATTTCCAATATTATTGATCTTTAAAATGAAATAAAAAAAAGTTAAGGATTAGGTTTGGGTCAAAAAATAAGACAATTTATAAAAGAATATTAGATATGGGAAATCCCTAAGCAAAACATTACAATATGCTGGTATTACACCTCTCCAATGTTGAAGTAGACAGGACCCGATTCAGAATTAAATGTGAGTCAGTTTCACAGACAGATCTTACAATTTTTAGCAACAGGAGCTGAAATGTATCTATAGGTGATTCTGGGCCATGCAAATCTCAGTCACGTTTTACTAGAGGTTGAATGGGTGTAACTGGGTAGCAATTGGGCATTCGCATGTAGACGAGGTTTACAGAGGGGCGTGTCGTTGGCGTATATGCAGAATTGTGATCTAAGCAGTGTTGAGCATTTGCAGAGGTCCATCTGATAGCAGACGGATCTTTTACACCATTTATAGGACTGACGCTGATAGTGATGACGGCTACGTTCACGGTAGGATTGATAGGTGCAGTCGTATAGATGCGCCCAACTCTGAATATGGGACAAGATCCGGATTTATCTCCGGGCACACAATGCAGCTGCACTTGCAACCAACTAACATTAACTCTAAAACAAGTCCACAGTGAGTACATTTAACAAGTACATAATGGTAACCCATTCATAGTCATTGGATCTCACAAATAGTAATTGTAAAGCAATTCTATAAGCGGCTTTAAATTGTCAGAATACCCTTTAATAATTGTAATGCTCTCTCTGCATTGACATGTAGGATTTACTAAGAAAGCAGAGGCAGAAACTTGGGGGTAGATTTACTAAAACTTCTAAAAAGTGCAGGTGTTGCCTGTAGCAACCAATTAAGAGTGTAGCTATCATTTAACTAGTACATTGTTGGTTTTTCTGCGCCTATGCTATTATTAACCTCAATAACCTTAATTTCCACTCATTTCCAGTCTATTCTGAACACCTCATATCTCACAATAGTGTTTTTATGTCCAAAAGGTTGCACCGAGGTAGCTGGATGACTATGCTAAGCGACACGAGTGGGCGGCACAAACACATAGTTCATCTAGGAGTGACACTGCAGTGGCAGACAGGATGGCAGTTTGAAAAACTAGGCCCCAAACAGTACATAATGCAAAGAAAAAAAAAAGGTGCAAGATGGAATTGCCCTTGGGCCCTCCCACCCACCCTTATGTTGTATAAACAGGACATGCATACTTTAACAAACCAATCATTTCAGCGCCAGGGTCTGCCACAAGACTGTGGCTGAAATGATTGGTTCGTTTGGGTCCCCACAAAACAAGCTGGCAATTAATCTGTCCCTGCACAAACTGGCTCTACGGAGGCAAGATGTCGTCCTCATCCTCCTCATCCACGATTCCTCACCCTCTTCAGTGTTGTGTACATCCTCATCCTCACAGAGTATTAATTCGTCCCCGCTGGAATCCACAACCACAGGTCCCTCTGTACGTTCTGGAGGCTGGTCTCCCTGGAAGAGTTGATAATTCATTTTATGAACATCTTCTTCTCCACATTTTGTGGAAGCAACCTCCTACGCCTTTCGCTGACAAGGTTCCCGGCTGCACTAAACACTCTTTCGGAGTACACACTGGAGGGGGGGCAACTCAGGTAAAATAGAGCCAGTTTGTACAGGGACCTCCAAATTGCCTCTTTTTCCTGCCAGTACAGGTACAGGACTGACATGCCTACTTGGATGCTGTCACCGATGTAATCCTTTAACAGACAGACACAATTCACAAAGACAGAAAAACAAGAAGAATTTTTAATTTTTTGTGGAGCGCACTTTGAGGGTTACACCACCCTTTAAGAAATGAGCCAGCCAGCCCTTTACTTATGGGACACAGGCGCACGCTTGGCGCTGCTCCTTTGTTGATGCACGTGCAACCACAGTGCACACAATTCACAAACACAGAAAAAAATGTTTTATTTTGTTTGGAGTGTACTTTGGGGGTTACAGCACCCTTTAACGGTCAAGCCAGCCGGTCCTTTACTTATGACACAGGCGCACGCTTGGCACTACTTTGTTGATGCACATGCGGCTACTGCGCACACAATTCACAAACACAGAAAATATTTTTTTATTTTGCTTGGAGTGTACTTTGGGGGTTACAGCACCCTTTAACGGTCAAGCCAGCCGGCCCTTTACTTATGACACAGGCGCACGCTTGGCACTACTTTGTTGATGCACGTGCAGCTACTGCGCACACAATTCACAAACACAGAAAATATTTTTTTATTTTGTTTGGAGTGTACTTTGGGGGTTACAGAACCCTTTAACGGTCAAGCCAGCCGGCCCTTTACTTATGACACAGGCGCACGCTTGGCACTACTTTGTTGATGCACGTGCGGCTACTGCGCACACAATTCACAAACACAGAAAATATTTTTTTATTTTGCTTGGAGTGTACTTTGGGGGTTACAGCACCCTTTAACGGTCAAGCCAGCCGGCCCTTTACTTATGACACAGGCGCACGCTTGGCACTACTTTGTTGATGCACGTGCAGCTACTGCGCACACAATTCACAAACACAGAAAATATTTTTTTATTTTGTTTGGAGTGTACTTTGGGGGTTACAGAACCCTTTAACGGTCAAGCCAGCCGGCCCTTTACTTATGACACAGGCGCACGCTTGGCACTACTTTGTTGATGCACGTGCGGCTACTGCGCACACAATTCACAAACACAGAAAATATTTTTTTATTTTGTTTGGAGTGTACTTTGGGGGTTACAGCACCCTTTAACGGTCAAGCCAGCCGGCCCTTTACTTATGACACAGGCGCACGCTTGGCACTACTTTGTTGATGCACGTGCAGCTACTGCGCACACAATTCACAAACACAGAAAATTTTTATTTTTTTTGCACTTGGGGGGAGCACCCCTGATGGACAGAGCACCCCCTGGACAACACTACAGCACCCCTTTAGGACTGGGACTCTGCACAGGACTTTGGAGTGGACACAGCCCCTATGGACAACTGACTGCACAACACAGTCCAGCCAGCCCCTATGGACTTTGGAGGAGTGGACACAGCCCCTATGGACAACAGCAGCACAGCACAACACAGCCAGCCCCTATGGACTTTGGAGGAGTGGACACAGCCCCTATGGACAACAGCAGCACAGCACAACACAGCCAGCCCCTATGGACTTTGGAGGAGTGGACACAGCCCCTATGGACAACAGCAGCACAGCGCAGCACAGCACAACACTACACTGCACTATACTACACTACACTACACAGCCCAGCCAGCCCTAACTCCCACCCTCCCTCTTGACTATCCACAGCCGAGTGAGAAAATGGTGCCGACGCGGGTACCTTATATAGGATCCAAAACCCGCAAGACCCGGAAGGCGGGACGATGACGTATTGCCTCGATTTCAGATCTGAGTCAGGCGGGAAAAGTCGAGTCTGACTCGGATCGGGAGGGGTTCGGATTTCAGAAATCCGAACCCGCTCACCCCTAATATATATATATATATATATATATATACACACAGCCACATATAAACGGAGATAACCATATATATATATATATATATATATACACACACATAGCCACATATATACACAGATAACCATATATATATATATATACACACATAGCCACATATATACACAGATAACCATATATATATATATATATATATATATATATACACACAGCCACATTTATACCAACACTGAAATATAAGGAACATATGTGCTATTATTACCTTGTTATGGTACCACGTTATCCCTGAGCCGGGTGCTCTCCTGTGATGTACTTAACAACTACCTCCACAGCCTGCACTCTGCCTGTCTCCACCTCAGCACTCTCCCCAATCAGTTCCCTCTTACAGTCTCACTAATAGCTCGATCCCCACAGCTCCTGGACCTCACCTAACAGAGAGGAAGGAAAGGGGGGGTGGGGGTGTATTCAGCATGCGGGACTCGGGAGCCGGGCATGCTATCCTGATGGGAGATGGTCCTCGGGAAAATGGCTGCCACTCCTTAACTCTTGCACACACACCTGTTACTATACATATTCACACTCTAGTGCCCAGACCTCCCCCTAGTGCTTGCTTCAGCGTGACATGACCAGCTGCTGGATTCTATGGGGACGCGGAGCGCTGTCCAGCGGCAGCGGAGTCTGTGCTGCTAGGAGGTGACTTCTAGGGTGGGGCGATCGCCACAATCGCCCCCCCCCCCTGGATCCGCCAGTGAGCCATGCTGCAGCACAGATGGTTAAATCAAATTAACTGGGATACTAATTAAGTCACCTGTGCTCAAGTATGGCTATCATTAAAACCAGGACTGTTAGTGTGCCTTGAGGACCGTGGTTGGGAACCCCTGGCTTAGTGAATAGACCCCCTTGTGCCAAACCACCACTGCTTCCACCGCCTATATTCCCAGCCCAGGGCTAAAACTGATCTCGACAGGACTTGGACATTGCGGTAGTAGACGGGGCTGACAAAGTGTTCTGCTGCTGCCTGCATGTAAATCACGCCATCTATTCAGCACCTAAATTAGACCCAAACAGAGCAGACGAAGATGGGTACCAGGCCAATCTCAGGCAGAACTGGCTAATACGCTAGATTGTAAGCTCTCATGAGCAGGGCCCTCTCTACCCTCTGTCTCAGTTCTGCTCCTTCTTTAGCTGCCTCATATGTTGTGGTTCTGCTGTAGGATTTTTTTTTTTTAATGTATGATTTGTTAAACCGACCGTCCGTCACTGAGAAGTTTTGTGTCTCCTTACAAATAACGGATAACCTCCGGAAAAAAGGGGGAGAAGGACAAGCGCCTGATAGTGTAATATACAGTATTAAGTAACAATTAGTCCAAATTAGGTATTCCGATGTATATGCGTGCCCAGGGGCGTTTTAAGAGAGGAGGGGGCCCGTGTGCACTCCTCGTGCGGGGCCCCTTCCTCTCTCCCTGGTGGCTGGCAGCCGACTGACGCGGCTGGCCAGCCACTGGAGCATTAGTAGACTCCGGGCACTAGAGTGTGCCCGGAGTCTACTGCGCATGCGCAGAACACCGGAAAAATGGCCGCGGTGGCCATTTTTACGGTGTTCAGAGCAGCAGTGACACCCGATGTGGGACCTCGGACAGGTAAGTTTAAAAAAAAATGTGGGTGCAGTGTGTGCGGTGCGGGGCCCCCCTGGACCCGGGGGCCCTTGTGCCCCGCACACACTGCACCCATTATAGATACGCCACTGTGCATGCCATGTATACACTTGTCAGTTAAGCATATAAAGCAAATCTAATGCTGCCCATCCACTAGGCGATTAAACCTAGTGATGGATCGATAACGACGGTCGTTATCGCTCTGTCGCTTGGTAATCGCCTGCAAATCGGGCAGTAAAATGTTAAAACGACCAGCGATACGCACGCCCGCTGGTCGTTTTTAACATCAGTCATCGCCCGAACATGACGGTCAATCTGACGACCGCCATCATGTTGCCAAGTTCGGGGACAATTGATCTGCATACACTGAATGTTCAGTGTATGCACTTCACCCCGCGGGAGACGACGACGTCGTAATCGTGCCGTCATCCCCGCATCGTGTAGTGGATGGACAGCATTAAACAATCAGCTTCAGGGCTTCCCACCAGGGAACAACTTCAGATACCTCCTTCCGCTTAGATATACGTTCGTCACCAATGATATCACAGCAACGATTTATGGATATCTGACGCGTATACTGCTGTACTGCCAGTTGCAGACGGTCTGTCTTCGCTCTTCAAATAAAGACTGCCTGCGGTGCCAGCTCTCTTATTTTCTCCTATCCCACAATTCTCCTTCTGGTTGTTACTGATAGGCAGAGGGAGGTTGGATCTCATCTCCTCATCTCACAGCAACAACAAAATGGCTGCTGTGGAGGATAACCTACAACTGAATGGACAGATGTTCCTCTGACGTTCCGGCCAATGATATGGCTATATTCTGGACAGATAACTTGCTAAGCCTGAATTTAGGAATCAGCGTTTGCACTGCTCTATAAGAAACCAAAAAGGCAATTGCAACTTGCACCAGTTAAAAGCCAATGGCCGATCAGTTAGTAAAAGTGCACGCAAAAGTACCGTATGCCATCGAGCCATGGGGTCTGATTCTGAGCCGCACTCCACGCCGATGTTCCCGGAGTACAGTGATTTTCTGCTACTGTGCATACGCAAAAAAAACCCCTAAGAACTCTTACAGTGCATGCGTTCCACTGTGTGTACTCAGAGAGGGGCAGATGACACGGAGAAGCAAGGTATCAGAATTGTACTGGAAATTTGCTGGGCGGTGACTGTGAGGTGGCTATTCACAGACACGGAGATGGTCCATCTTGTGAGCGTGTTATGGGAGTGTCAGGGGCGTGCCACTGAACTGATTGCACACACAGATGCTTAATCGCTCACATTGGCGGCCATTGGTGTGGATTAACAGATAGACAGTAAAAAGGTCGACAGTGTCTAGATAGACACCAGATGTTAGACAGTCAATAGGTCGACACTAAATGTCGACATGTAAGAAGGTCGACATGTACAAATCGGCGACAAAAATTGTCGCCACATGATTTTTTTATATTTATTTTAGCCATAATCTTCACCCTAACCCTCCCTCCTGGTGCTTAACCCTAACCGTCAGGGTAGGTGCCTGAGCCTAACAGTCCCTTCTAGTGCCTAATGGTGCATACACACTGTCAGATTTTTCTTTATTTAAAAAATCGTTCAATCGCTCATATCTGAAGGAAAATCTGACATATCTACAAATAGAAAGTATGGTGGTCGCTCAAATCAGCTTAATGATATTGCCCAGGTGCTTGTAAAGGGCGGGGTTTACACTGAACCAGAGAAAAAAAAGGGATATTCCCTCCAGCACACTGCAGCAATATTGGCAAAAATACTTGAATCCTACATGATAACAGAAGTCAGAGGTATTAGTTGCATACATTTGCGTGAGGTCACTGGTACCTAGTGAATTAGGCTGCAGTCTAGCAGACGGCTTTCACTTTGAGATATTCCGTTTGACATTAGCTGAACAAGAATATAACACCAGAGCACAAATACATAATATTATTTTTTATTATTATTATTAATAATGAATATCCTGCAAGTAAACACGTCCGCTAACTAACGAGTGACATGCAATCAGGAAGCCTGATTAGAGAAGATAATTACTGGTTTCTGAATATCAATGCTACTCTTTGGGAAATATTAATTGAATAAGTCATGGTTTACTTAAAAGTAAGCGCCATCTGGAGACGCCTCGAAAACGCTTAGTCACAAAAAAATGAATAGATGTGAGCGATTTGTCTGAGTAAATAAAGCAATATAATTATACTAATGATTAAGGCTATTAGTAAAATAGCTGCAAACTACAGCAAAACATGATGCACCAAGCTATAAAGCATGCCCATCTGCTCTAATGATTAATTTGGCATTAAACAGAAGGATGAAGTCCACGCTTGCACTCTACGTGAACATAAGGCGTGGACAACATTGCACATCTGGGTCTGGTAGTGGAATGGACATATACAGATTATGGGGGCAACCATGCTGGCTGGACCAGTATGTACCTAATCATTTACTAGGAACCAGTGACATCATAAAGGCACTGCCTAATATTCATGAGGCCTGCCTAATATTCATGAGGCCTGCCTAATATTCATGAGGCCTGCCTAATATTCATGAGGCCTGCCTAATATTCATGAGGCCTGCCTAATATTCAGTGAACAAGTAGATCAGCATGCAAAATAGCTGCATTTGTCATGAGGTTATGTAACAACTGCACAGCATTCTCATACCCCTTTCAGGCATACACCAAAAACCCGGGTTTTCGCTATATGTGAACAGAAATGACCCGGGTCGAAGTCCTGGGTCCATGACCCTGCTCTGTACCAGGGTTTTCCCGGGTGAACCCCTGGTAGGCTGTAGTGTGAATACATCCAACTCAGGTTTCTAGACCCGGGTTTTAAGAAAACTTTCTCATTGGCTGTTCCGTGCACCTGCAGATGACATCAACTGCAGTCACCCGGACCACGACAGGGGAGCAAATTAATTTAAGTGTGTATTATTTTACGTTTAACTTTTTTATGTGAAAATTTTGTCTTTGTATAGACCAAGACTTATATTCATAATTATCTTATATTGTAATGTAAACATTTATTGGTTTTCAATAAAAAAAAAAACACATTGGAAACAAAGTTTGTGGCCTTTACTCTAAAAATGGTAATTTTTATACTATGTCATTACTGTGAATAAAAAAAATAAAAATAAAAATGTTCCTTTTAAATCCATACCAAATTTCAGGGCAGACCCGGGTTTAGTGTTAATGTATCCGACCCTGGAATTTCCCGGGTTTTGGTGTAGTGTGAATGGGGGTCTCATCGATTTTGTCCCTCACTATTCTACCTTCTCCATCCATCGACTTCAGCTTTGTCCCTCACTATTCTATCTTCTCCATCCATAGACTTCAGCTTTCTGCCTCATTATTCTACCTTCTCCATCCATCGACTTCAGCTTTCTGCCTCATTATTCTACCTTCTCCATCCATTGACTTTGTCCCGCACTATTCTACCTTTTCCATCCATCGACTTCAGCTTTGTCCCTCACTATTCTACCTTCTCCATCCATAGACTTCAGCTTTCTGCCTCATTATTCTTCCCTTTCCTTCATTATAAATCATTATTCTACCTTCTCCATCAATCGACTTTGTCCCTCACTATTCTACCTTCTCCATCCATCGACTTTGTCCCTCACTATTCTACCTTCTCCATCGACAATGTGCCTCACTATTCTATCTTCTCCATCCATCAACTTCAGCTTTCTTCCTCGCTATTCTACCTTCGCCATTCATCGACTTCATCTTTGACCCTCACCATTCTACCTTTTCCATCCATCGACTTCAGCTTTGTCCCTCACTATTCTACCTTCTCCGTCCATCGACTTCAGCTTTGTCCCTCATTATTCTACCTTCTCCATCCATAGACTTCAGCTCTCTGCCTCATTATTCTACCTTCTCCATCCATAGACTTCAGCTTTCTTCCTCATTATTCTACCTTCTCCATCAATCAACTTTGTCCCTCACTATTCTACTTTCTCCATCCACTGACTTTAGCTTTGTCCCTCACTATTCTATCTTCTCCATCCATCGACTTCAGCTTTCCTCCTCGCTATTCTACCTTCTCCATCCATCAACTTTGTCCCTCACTATTCTACCTTCTCCATCAATCGACTTCAGCTTTGTCCCTCACTATTCTACCTTCTCCATCAATCGACTTCAGCTTTGTCCTTCACTATTATTCTACTTTCTCCATCCATCGACTTCATCCTTCACATTTCTACTTTCTCCAACCCATCAACCTTAGTTTTGTCACTTAGGATTTTACCTTCTCCAACCCATCATCATCACCTTTGCCTCTTACGATTCTACCTTCTTCAACCCATAGACTCCATCAACCTTAATTTTGTCCCTCGCGATTCTACCTACTCCAACCCATCAACTTCAACATTGTCCCTCACAATTCTACCTTCTCCAACCCATCAACTTCATCCCTCGCAATTCTTTCTCCATACCAACAACTTCAGTTTTGTTGCTCACGATTCTACTAATTTTTCTGAAAACTTCTAAAACAAATTATAAATAACCAATACTTAAAATAAATTGTTTTTGCAGCAGTCACCTACAAGCAACTGTAGCAGCTATTTTGTCAACCGATACACAAGAACGCCGTTACGGAACCAGCGACACCACTGAGGAACTTCACAGCTATCCCGTATTGTACCTGTAACACTCTTTTGGTAGTGTCTACAAAGCACCACGCAATGACCCACAGATAGCACTACATGTAAGGAATGAGACTGTGCTTTTGTGCACAAGTTACTCTATGCTATAATCATATCTCGCTGCGGATCTCACCTTTTCTGCAGGGTCTGTGCTCGCTTTGTCAAACTTTGAGGGTTTAGGAGCCACGATGGATAGCAGCTGAAAGAAACCAAAGTCAAGTAATCGTTATCACGAGATATAGGTCGCTTCCAGGTATTTTCAAATCAGAGGCCCTGCGCATTTTCAAGAAATCACACACTACAATTATCGGGGCGTTTAGTGGATATCGGGTGGGTCGCTCCGATAATTGCATTCTAGGGTGTAGAAGTTAATTTTATTTATTTTAAGTTAAAAAAAAAAAAAGTATCAAAATCTGCACTAATGGTTGTTTTGATGCCATCTAGTGGTCAGTGTTAGAAAATGCCAAGTCCAGACAAGAGATAACAGGCCTGATTCATTACGGATCGCAATATTGCGCACTCATGCATGCAGTTCAACTGCGATAACATGCAAATCCATTGCAATCGCAACGCAAACTCAGCACTATATAAGGACGCCCACTTTACATTGCACACATGCGTAATACTTAGCAGAATAGCGAAACCATCGGTACAATCGAGTACCATCGCAGACTCATGCACATTTGAACAAGCCCTGACCTTACTCAGAAATTGCTAACAACCACGCACACTTTGAGACCATGTATGGTAATGGACAATTTATGCACGCCCCTGCAACGGTGTGCGAACTGGCACACCTGCGTTTCCCTGACCACCACCCCCAGTCACCACCCAGAAACGGTGCTTCCTGTCAGTCTGCGTAGCCTCTGCGATCGCAGTCCCGATCACAAAAGCTAGCTTGTGCACTGCAAAGCATATGCATGCGCGGACGCAACAATCAGGCGACTGCGTGCGTAATCGCCGTTGCGTACGGTAATGAATCAGGCCCAATGTTGGGTTTGTATCATGGAGATGACCAATCCAAGCGCATTCCGTATCTGAAACCCCTAATCCTGGTTTCCCCGGTTAAAATTTTTTAATTCTGTTACCTACACATTTCAATTCATATGTTCAGACAATAGTAGCCGTTTAGCATGTATGGTACACAATACACGTACAGGACCAGAAAGCCGTTTAGCATGTATGGTATACAATACACGTGCAGGACCAGATAGCAGTTTAGCATGTATGGTATACAATACACGTGCAGGACCAGATAGCAGTTTAGCATGTATGGTATACAATACACGTGCAGGACCAGATAGCTGTTTAACATGTATGGTATACGATACACGTGCAGGATCAGATAGCAGTTTAGCATGTATGGTATACAATACACGTGAAGGACCAGATAGCATTTTAGCAGGTATGGTATACAATACACGTGCAAGACCAGATAGTTTAGCATGTATGGTATACAATACACGTGCAGGACCAGATAGCCATTTAGCATGTATGGTGTACAATACACGTGCAGGACCAGATAGCCATTTAGTATGCATGGTGTACAATACACGTGCAGGACCATATAGCCATTTAGCATGTATGGTATACAATACACTTGCAGGACCAGAGAGCAGTTTAGCATGTATGGTATACAATACACGTGCAGGACCAGATAGCAGTTTAGCATGTATGGCATACAATACACTTGCAGGATCAGATAGCCGTTTAGCATGTATGGTGTACAATACACGTGCAGGACCAGATTTTGGGAGTAGCCTCAGTCACATTCATTTCATCCTTGACCCTTCTCTCACTGGTTGTGAGCCACAGAAAGAGTACAGGGTGGGACACACTCCCACCTATAATGGTAGGACCATTTACCATGTATATAATTTAAAAGACTATTTCTGTGCAAACTATCACTCATTAACGTGTGGAGGCAGCTAAGTTACAACTATTTATTTTATGTACTTCCCACCAGTGTTCCTCTCACGGCCAGGTCTGTTACGCATTATTTTATGTACTTCCCACCAGTGTTCCTCTCACGGCCAGGTCTGTTACACATTATTTTATGTACTTCCCACCAGTGTTCCTCTCACGGCCAGGTCTGTTACGCATTATTTTATGTACTTCCCACCAGTGTCCCTCTCACGGCCAGGTCTGTTACGCATTATTTTATGTACTTCCCACCAGTGTTCCTCTCACGGCCAGGTCTGTTACACATTATTCTATGTACTTCCCACCAGTGTTCCTCTCACGGCCAGGTCTGTTACACATTATTTTATGTACTTCCCACCAGTGTTCCTCTCACGGCCAGGTCTGTTACACATTATTTTATGTACTTCCCACCAGTGTTCCTCTCACGGCCAGGTCTGTTACGTATGCACAGCAACCCAACAAAATATAGAGCTCCCTTGCTCAGGGACGAATAACTAATACGCCATTTGATACAATGATCTCTCAGCATTTGGCGCTTTCTCACCCGTAGGGCAGCCGATAAACTCTGGATGACGAAGACGACGGGAATTCCAGCATTTTTAATGGCCTCCACAGCTTCATCGTGTCTGGTTTCTCTCAGATCTACACCCGACACCTGGAAATTATATTCAGAGGCAAATTATACACCTCAAATACAGGTTCTGTGTCACTATTCTATCATAGGAAACATTTTTAACAACTGAAACACATAATCAGTTTTATTGCAAATTTAGTAATGTACAAATTAGTACCAACATTTAAAACAATGCAACTGGAAGGGGGGAATGATCTACATAATGGCCAGACAGGGAGTACAATAATAAAATGCAATAATTCTAGATACCATAGCTTAAACTAATATTTAAATTCACTAGTTGATAACGAAGGCAGAGGTTTTACGGTACTCTGTGTTCGTGGGATGCAATTCCCACACTTGTCTGGGGTAAAAGAATGGTGAGAATGGTAACATGATGGTAACAGGATGGTTGTAATGGTAACAGAATGGGTAAAATGGTAACAGAATAGTTAGATTGGTAACAGAATGGTTAGAATGGTAACAGAATGGTGAGAATGGTAACAGAATGGTTAGATTGGTAACAGAATGGTGAGACTGGTAACAGAATGGTGAGACTGGTAACAGAATGGTTAGAATGGTAACAGAATGGTTAGAATGGTAACAGAATGGTTAGAATGGTAACAGAATGGTTAGCACCTGTAAGTAACACCAGCGGCGATAGAGGCAGATAATTTATGTAATTGCAACTATTCTCCAACAACTTGGTTACCTCTCCTACGGTCTCTGCTATGACTATGCTAAATACTAACAATACAATTATGTCATACAGAAGATTATGGAGATCGTCACAAATATTGGGGGTTGCAAAAAAAAGCTTTGAAGGGCCGCAGCAGACTAAAAGAGCCCTGTATCAGAACATAAGTCATCCGACAGGTCCTTATACTCCTGGCAAGAGACACATGAAGAACATTGAACCTGGTAAACGTCTCAATTGACATATGTAATACTTTAATATTTACAGATATTTTCAAACTTCGCTGCTAAGCAGATGCATGTAACCACACCCTATAGAGTCCTGCACTACACGATTAAGCTTCCTTGCAATGCAAGATGCTACCTAAATGAAGTTTGTATATTCATCATATTCTAAAAGGTCCTCCCACAAGTCAAAAATATATTGTTGGGTTATTGGGCTTCGCTTCTGACTAATTTTTCCCTATTGTTTGTGCGCACTTGTGTGCCTATGGTCGGGGGATTAGATCATAGGCTCCACAAATTGTACTGTACAAATGGTTAGATTGAAAAATACAGAAACTGTACAGGAACAAATCTTTAAAGCCTTGAAACTTAGGGTAAGTTGGTAACTATGCCATGGAAGTCCCAGGGGTGAGGAACCGGTAGGCGTCCAGCTCAGTGGAATAAGACGGGAAGGCGACGTCACCAGGAGGAACAAAATTTACAGAACTGTTCCACAAACTATTAGTCCCATGGTGCATTTACAGTGCATCCGGAAAGTATTCACCACGCTTCACTTTTTCCACATTTTGTTACATTACAGCCTTATTCCAAAATGGAATAAATTCATTTTTGTCCTCAAAAGTCTACACACAATACCCCATAATGACAACATGTAAAAAGTTTTTCGAGATTTTTGCAAATTTATTTAAAATAAAAAAAACTAAGAAATCACATGTACATAAGTATTCACAACCATTGCTCAATACTTTGTTGATGCACCTTTGGTAGCAATTACAGCCTCAAGTCTTTTTTGAATATGATGCCGCAAGCTTGGCAACCTAACTTTGGGCAGTTTCGCCCATTCCTCTTTGCAGCACCTCTCAAGCTCCATCAGGTTGGATGGGAAGCGTCAGTGCACAGCCATTTTCAGATCTCTCCAGAGATGTTCAATCGGATTCAAGTCTGGGCTCTGGATGGGCCACTCAAGGACATTCACAGAGTTGTCCTGAAGCCACTCCTTTGATATCTTGGCTGTGTGCTTAGGGTCGTTGTCCTGCTGAAAGATGAATCGTCGTCCCAGTCTGAGGTCAAGAGCGCTCTGAAGCAGGTTTTCATCCAGGATGTCTCTGTACATTGCTGCATTCATCTTTCCCTCTATCCTGACTAGTCTCCGAGTTCCTGCTGCTGAAAAACATCCCCACAGCATGATGCTGCCACCACCATCCTTCACTGTAGTGATGGTATTGGCCTGGAGATGAGCAGTGCCTGGTTTCCTCCAAACATAACGCCTGGCATTCATGCCAAAGAGTACAATCTTTGTGTCTCATGGTCTGAGAGTCCTTCAGGTGCATTTTGGCAAACTCCAGGCGGGCTGCCATGTGCTTTTTACTAAGGAGTGGCTTCCGTCTGGCCACTCTACCATGTAAGCCTGATTGGTGGATTGCTGCAGAGATGGTTGTCCTTCTGGAAGGTTCTCCTCTCTCCATAGAGGAATGCTGTAGCTCTGACAGAGTGACCATCGGGTTCTTGGTCACCTCCCTGACTAGGGAGGTGACCAAGATCCCCCGATCCCCCGATCGCTCAGTTTAGACGACCGGCCAACTATAGGAAGAGTTCTTGTGGCTCCGAACTTCTTCTTTTTATGGATGATGGAGGCCACTGCTCATTGGGACCTTCAAAGCAGCAAATATTTTTCTGTACCCTTCCCCAGATTTTTGCCTCGAGACAATCCTGTCTCGGAGGTCTACAGACAATTCCTTGGACTTCATGCTTGGTTTGTGCTCTGACATGCACTGTCAAGTGTGGGACCTTATATAGACAGGTGTATGCCTTTCAAAATCATGTCCAATCAACTGAATTTACCACAGGTGGACTCCAATTAAGCTGTAGGAACATCTCAAGGATGATCAGTGGAAACAGGGTGCACTTGAGCTCAATTTTGAGCTTCATGGCAAAGGCTGTGAATACTTATGTACATGTGATTTCTTATGGAGCATACACATGGTCAGATTTGTCAGATCTGTCAATGAACGATTGAACGATTTTTGACCGCATTAAAATGAATGGAATCGTCCAAGTCTGACTGCAAACACATCAGATGTCAGATATAGTTATCTGACCATCGGGAACGCGCATCATTCAAATCGTTCATCTGACAGATATGTCAGATTTTCCTTCAGATATGACCGATTGAACGATTTTTTAAATCATTATCGTTCAGATCTGAAGAAAAGTCTGACCGTGTGTATGCTCCATCAGTGTTTTTTTTTTTATGAAATTTGCAAAAAAATCTCAAAAAAACTTATTACACATTGTCATTATGGGGTATTGTGTGTAGAATTTTGAGGACAAAAATTAATTTATTCCATTTTGGGATAAGGGTGAACATAACAAAATGTGGAAAAAGTGAAGCGTTGTGAATACTTTCCGGATGAACTGTAGCTGTAAGTTTTGAACATTTCAATTTTGGAATTTACTCTTAAATTCTCCTATTCCCAATCCAACCACATCACCCGGTAGAATGAAATGATCGTGGCAGTTCTGCAAACCATACTGCAAATTTACAAATACAGTGCAGAATTGAAAAGGAAAAAGCTGGATAATGGGGCAATTCAATTAGCGGCCTGGCCGTGAAGTGCTGTCCAGGAAAGTTACATCGCGACCAGCAACATCGCTAGTTTCTCCTTGCACCCCATAGAAAACTAGCGATGCTCAGCCTACCCTAATAGGTAAATAGGAACGCAGCCAAACATTGCGGGATGTGTACAGCGGCACAGCGTCTCCAATTCAATTGGTCGGTAAGACTGTATTGTTTGTATTTGCTATTACACTTACTTCTAGAATTTTATCTCCAGTCTTCAAGGCATTGGTTCTCCCCGCGGGACTGTCTTCCAGGACCTGCTTAATAAAAATCCCTTTCAGCTCCTCCCCATTTTTGAGGCGTTTTATAATGGTTTGCCCACCAACAATGCTGATTCCAAGGGAAACTTCAGGCTCTCTCCAAATTTCTACCCTGAAAGGAGATCAGAAAACAGGAGATGGTTGGACAACAGTAATGCAGTTATTGGAAGTGGTTAAAGACAGGGACGCACACTGACAGCTATGACATACACACGTGGGGCGCTCCAGTGGCTGAATGTTGGGGTCTCCTCTCCTTCCCCTTCTTCCCGTTCAGGTAGTTTCCTATAGATAGAATAAAAGTGACAAATGTAATACAGAGTACAAGACAGCAGTGCATCTTACTGCAAATGCCATTACTGCCATGCAAGTACCATGTACCAGTACATCCATGCCCTGCACCTGGGGCGAAGCTGGGAAGATAGAGAGCACTGGGCATCACAGGAATTTTTTGAAGTGGCCACTAACTGACTTCCATCGTTTTGTGCTGTTCTGCATAGCACGGCTATAGGCTACATGAGCTATCATATACTACTGGAAAAGAAGGATACAACCGTATATACTCGAGTATATTTTTTGTGCTGAAAAAGTACCCCCATGGCTTATACTCGAGTGAAGTGTAGCGCTGACCGGACGGAGTTCAGTAAGTGCTACACACTGCCAAACACACAGCCGCCGGAGCCGGCAGCTGCGTGTTTGGTGTAATCAGCAGCGGCTGAGAGTCTGTCAGACTCTCAGTGGCTGCTGCTGCTCCCACTGCGGGAGCCATCTTCCGGCTCCCGCAGTGGGTAATGGGAGACACGTCGTCATGACGATGTCTCTACCATGCAAAGCGGCCGGAGGAGTGGATAGCGGCGGGACCAGGAGTGGGAGTTTCAGGTAAGTGATTTTTTTTTTTAATTCTTATCACGTCTCTCTCTATTGGGGGGGGACTACAGGGGGCACTACCAGGGGGCGTTTACTACAGGGGGCACTACCAGGGGGCGATTACTACAGGGGGCACTACAAGGGGGCGATTACTACAGGGGGCACTACAAGGGGGCGATTACTACAGGGGGCACTAAAAGGGGGGATTACCACTGGGGGCACTACAAGGGGGGGATTACTACAGGGGGCACTATAAGGGGTGATTACCACTGGGGGTACTGCCAGGGGGGGATTACTACTGGGGGCACTAAAAGGGGGGGATTACCACTGGAGGCACTGAAAGGGGGGATTACTACTGGGTGCACTACCAGGAGGGATTACTACTGGGGGCACAACCAGGGGGAATTACTATAGGGGGCACTACCAGCTGTTGCCATTTCCCACACTAGGCTTATACTCGAGTCAATAAGTTTTCCCAGTTTTTTGGGGTAAAAGTAGGTACCTCGGCTTATATTCGGGTCGGCTTATACTCGGCGTATATACGGTAATACAACATTAAAGGCACTGTACCATCATTAACGTAATGTCCAGACAAGTTATTATCCTGCTTTAAAGAGACACAGAGGAGAACACATTTGGTGCTTCTTACAAAGTTCGTACAGTGAATATAATGGAGAAAATAACTTCATATTAACTGCTGGCTCGTAAAATAAGTTATTAGACTTCCAATGAAAACCTGGGAAGAGTAACTGTGCAGCCTTTGGCTAATCACTATTGGTACCTGCGATATGGGACCGTTAAAGTGCCCCCCCTTCGTCTACACACAGTGAAGACCGACAATTTTGGGGCAATATTCATCACCGAGGCAATAGGCAAAAAAGTGCCTTGTGCCTCAGTGATGTCACTGATCATTAGGAAATAGCTAAATCAAATATGGGCTCTTCATGCAAAATGTTCCAGGCGCCCTGCAAGTGTGTAAGCGACATTAAAAAATGCACAGTACAGGCAACATTATTAACCATGACAAGGAATTAACGCTGCTACTACAGAAAAAAAAACTTCCAAAATACTAACAGGAAGCAAAATTACAACAAAACTCTACATCTATCTATGTTAAACAAAATTGAATCAAAGACGCAGTCTCACAGCTTTAACATTTAATGCGATCATGCCCAATATATTATTAAGTGTGACACCTACTGTATTTGCCTGAATGTATAACCGTTTATTAGATATCTAGATAGAGCCAGGAGCAATACAGGTTGAGTCTCCCATATCCAAAATGCTTGGGACCAGGGGTATTTTGGATATCGGAACATTCTGTATTTTGGAATAATTGCATGCCATATTAAAATATCTTAGCTATAGGGCCCAAATCTAAACACAGAATGCATTTATGATTTATATACACCTTATACACACAGCCTGAAGGTCATTTTATACCATATTTTCAATAATTTTGTGGCTCAAACAAAGTTTGTGTACATACATGAAATTTATTTATGTGTCATATACACCTTATACACACAGCCTATTGGTCAATTTATACTTTATTTTTAATAATTTTGTGCCTTAAACAAAGTTTGTGTGCATTGAACCATCAAAAATCAAAGTTTTCACTATCTCAGTCATGCTTAAAATATTCCGTATTTCTGAATATTTGGATATGGGATACTCAGCCTGTATCAGAAATGCATTCTAGAGAAGGCAAGGCAGACAGCACCACCTAGAGGAGACTAAAGAGCCAACAAATTACAACTAAGGCCCGTATTCAATTTGAGGCGAAAAGTCCAGACTTTTCGCCTGCTGGACTTTTCGCCTCCTTCACCTGTTTTCCAGGCAGAAAAGTATTGCGCGCGTGCCCACTATTCCCCGTATTCAAAGGACGTGAAAACGAGACCCGGCAAAACTGGGAGCGGCAAAAAAAATGGGAATTTTCGGGAAAACATCCTTGGACCCACCTAAAGATGAAGACATGGGGGTTCACTATGGGTACCCCCGTTTTTGCCTGCTGAAGGGAAGTCGGGTTTTTAAATAGCCGCGGCAGGTGCATAAATGCGGCTTTGAAGAAGGTGATACAGAAGAGGATTTAGCAATTTTTTTGGGGGAAAAAATAACTATGCCCATCAAATTTGGGGTACATGAAAATGGGTGCAAGCATATTTTTAACTCCCTAAAATGATTTTTTAAACATTCTTCAATAATATACCTGCCGCTACCACCCGCAATGCAGAAAACACCTTCCGCATATAAGGGAACCCCTGTGGATTTATTATCGCTATTTTAGAAGTGTGTTCGCTATTTTTTTACAACCAAAATTAAAAGTTCATTTTTTGGGGTGCCCCTTTTTTTTTTTTTTTACATACATTAATTTGAGGGGCCATTCCCAGTGGTGCAGGCTATTTTTTTTTTAAGCCTGCACCCCTAAACCCCAATTCTGCACTTTTTTTCACCAGCTAAAGGAAGGAGAAAACTTATCCCTGTTTTTTTACAAAGACTTTTCGCACCTATGAAAAGTCTTTGAAATTGAATACAGGGATAATGCAAACAGGCGAAAATGATAACGGGTTTTCGCCTCAAATTGAATATGGCCCTAAATGTGCAACTTTTTTAAAAAATGTTTCATTTCAGTAACTCTCCAATAGTCATTTTGCTGCAAATGGAGTACCCTCATTTTAAAGTAGGTGGACAAAGATTGGTACAGTAATTTTAATAAAGGAAATTCTGTTTGAACTAATAATGATGCACAGTGATTCAGTAAAAGTTGATGCAGTAATGTAGGGAGGAAAAATAAAGATTACACTGAAAGGATGAATAGTTAACGTGCCCTATTTATACCAACTGTGCATACTGTACTTAGGGGCAGATTAATACTACATCACGCCATAGACCCAAAGCCAAATATTTATTTTATGCCTGATAACCCCCTACTTTACACCATTTATTCTGTATGACGCACAATAAGCCTCATGCTTCCAGTATTTGCTGCTGCATCTCCCCAAGTTCATTGTAATATTCTGCACACCAAGATCATTTACATTACTCTGGCAGTCTGAATGGGTCCGGACATTGTGTACAGCAAGTTCCACTGACAGGCGTCACTTGGAGACGTGTTGGGGGTGCTGTCCCTCCAGGAAGGCACCTGAGCAGGATATTTATTTGGATACGTGAGTGCCGGGGTTTGCCAAAAAGTCTATTATATATATATATATATATATATATATATGTATATATATAAAAATTATCGGCACTCACCAGGTAAAGAGGCATAGAAAGGTTTAATTTACCATTAAAACAATAAGGTGCATAAGATCAGTCGACGTTTCGATCCCATTTAAGGATCTTTATCGAGACATAACAGCAGTTCCCAATAGCAAGACAGCCAAGTGCAAAGTCTATATATAATATATTTTTATATATATACATATCTTGGAGCTGTGGCTGTACATTGTTGATATGTCTGATTGTCGCTATCGTTGATATGTGCTATTGGCTTGAAAAAGGTCTGGATATGACCGAAACGTCGCTATGCTATTTCAACTTTTTGATAATATTGGAAAAAATCATCTTTTTGCTACATCTGACTGGTGAGTGCCTCCATTGGGATATAGATATATATATACACACACACATATATACACATATATATACACACATATACATATATACACTCACATATATATATATATATATATACACACATATATATATATATATATATATACATATACACACATATACACACACACATATATACACATATATATACACACATATACATATATACACACATATACATATATACACACACACACCTGTGAATGTTCAATGCAGCTCTTTATCACAAATATACATTTAAATTCCGGCAGGACCATTGTACGCGGACCCAAAAAGGGATGGGGCTTCAGAGGGTGGGTGTGGCTATTGTGCACTAGGGTGAATAAGAGGCACAGACAGTGTAATGGTTAGCGTTACTGCCTCACAGCACTGAGGTCATGGGTTCGATTCCCACTACAGCCCTAACTGTGTGGAGTTTGTATATTCTCCCTGTGCTTGTCTGGGTTTCCTCTGGGTACTCTGCTTTCCTCCCACATTCCAAAAATATACTGGTAGGTTAATTGGTTCCCAACAAAAAATGAATCCTAGTGTGTACATGTGATAGGGAAAATAGAGTGTAAGCTCCACTGGGGCTGGAAATAAATAAATAAATGAAATAAATAAATGGTTTCCACAGATTATTTTGTCCTGATTTCTCCTGGATAAATGTTAGGAAGTATGACATAAGGCAAGCTGTACCTTCGGTAGGGATTTCCATTGAATGCAATAGTGAGGGGGTATATTGTGCTTGTGTGGGCGCTTCCAGGGTCAGAGCAAGCCTAAACTATGACTGTGATGAGTATCCCTAGTATAAAACTCACAGGAAGGTCAATACTGGCAATGAAAGGGTGTCATCCCATTGAGTGCTCTGCCATCAATAGCTGAAGATTTTGAACTATAGTCGGACAACAATTTATGGCTGAGACATCAATAGTTCGCAGCCACGCATGCGCAAGCCTCTGAAACCAATGGTAAAACTAGGGGTGTTAAAATGGTAATTGAAGGCTCCATAGCAAGAGTTTGTAAGGGGCCCTTTGTACCACCCAATGGTGAAAAATATATAACACACTTAACTTTGAGAAGGAAGATGAGCCCCCCTCAGCTCTGGGCCCCACTGCAGCTGCATCCTTTACACCTATGGTAGTTACGCCCATGGGTAAAACCATCTACCTTTGCCAGCTAACCATTGATGGTCAACCCTAATTTTTGCCACCTACATAGGAGACCCATGGGATTTCAGGTACCTTTACCATAAGGGTCTTGTGTTATTATTTATGGTCCAATTCCAGAATTTAAGCAAAGGCTTTGTTCTGTCTCTTTCTGTGTGATCGATCAGGATCTACGAGATCTGCTTCACTTTCCTGCCAGCCCTGATTATCACCTTCACCAGTCCACTATCTGCTCCCAAGGGAGATTACTACAATAGGGGCTAGAACAGGGCAGCCAGTCCGCTAATAAACTGCACTAGAAAAACATTGGCCCTCATTCAGAGGCGGTCGCAAGAAGCGATCGCTCTCTCTGAATGAGGGCGGCCGCTTCCTTTTTTTTTTAGTGTGGCCTCCTGGTCGCTAGCTAAGCTGTGGGTTACCACTCACAGCTTAGCAACCGACCAGGGTGATGGTCGCGATGGTGAACACCATCGCGACCTGCAACGAGACCCTAAGGTTGGGTCTTGGCAAACGCAAGCCCCAGGGAGCTTCCTGCTCTGATTGAGGTCAGTGCGGCCGCCCACAAAACGGCAGGAGTTCCTTAAGGAACGCCTCCATTTGTGAAATAACCCCTCGCCCCCAAAAAACAGGGTGAGCTGTCGATCAACATCGACAGCCGCCCCTTTTGTAGAGAGCTCTGGAGTGAGAGAGATTCTCTCTCGCTCCGGGGCTTGCGCACGCACAGCGCGGCACATGCTGCGCATGCGCAGGGCTAACCATCGACCAGGTTGCGAGCGCATCGGCGCTTGCGACCGGGTCTGAATGAGACCCATTGTTTCTTATTGTCAATAACAACTTTTTTTTTTTTTCAACAGTTTCCAAAATTGGCCCCTACAGTGTATCACCGGTATAGGGGCATATTCAATTAGATGCAAAAAGTCCCGTACTTTTCGCTGACATCACTGGTTTTCAGTGCGAAGAAGTATCGTGCTCGTCCCCGTTTATCCCCGTAATCAAAAAGAAATCAGCGAAAACGGGACCCGGCGAAACTGTAACATGCGAAAAGTGCTGTCAGATTTGGGGAAATCAGCCTGACACCCCCCAAAAGATGCATCGACATTGGGGATCACTATAGATACCCCCGAATAGCTCTGCTGAAGGTATTTGGGGTTCTTAAATGGTCTCAATAGCTGCTATTTAGTGTCTTTGCATTAGTGGTGAAGAAAATTATTTAGCAGGTTTTTTTGGTGAAAATAAGTAGTCCCAGCAAATTTGGGGTACATGAAAATGGGTGCTAGCATATTTTAAAGTTGCTAAAGTGAACTTTTAATAAACGTAAAAAATCCACCTGCCGCGACCACCTGCAAACTTAAGAACACCTGGGGCATACTTGGGGACCCCCTGGAGTCTATTTTGCTAGTTATTAAGTTTGTAACTCAACTTTGGACTTTTTCGCCCCCAAAATGAAAACACTTTTTTGGGGTGATCTAAAGTATTTTTTAAACTTTTTTTACGCAGTTTACCTTTGGGGGACTGTCCCAAGGGTGCAGGGAGGTTTTCCGAGGTTTGCACCCCAAAACCCCAATTCTGTACTTTTTTTTGACACCTATTCATAGGCAAAACTTTTCACAGGTTCAAATACATTGGAGTTTCCGCACCGGTGAAAAAGTCTCCAAAATTGAATACGGAGGAAACTTTTCGCATGGCGAAATGTCACTCGCGATGCAGTTTTCTGCGAAAAAGTTTTTCGCACCTAAGTGAATATGGCCTATAGAATGGTCGATGTAACCTCCATAGCTGCATCAGTCATGTACCCAGCATCCCAATGCACCCGATTTAGGGGACTGTCCCGCACATCAGGACTATTGTCCCAATTCCAGGAGAACTGTGCCCCACTAATGGATTCCCCTCAATGCTGTGTGTGTGAGGGACAGGTGGGTGGGCACAGCAAGGGTGTTTGTAGAGCAGTATAGAGAGGACTGGGAGTGACCCAGCACTTTGGAAACTCTGGGTATACCCAAGGGGCACATGGCCCTGTTCTATTCTCACACATGGTCCTGAATACTATAATATATAATCTGTGAGGATCTGCCACCTCTTTATCTGGCCTAAGTTGTGTTTTTTCTGTCATTTATGTACCTTGCAATGCCCAAATAATTCTCCCCCCACCTTCCCCCCAAAAATTATATTACAAAAATCATATAACTAGGCCATTCCTTCAAGCTATTGTATGAAGAGGCGATGATCACAAAGAAGGCAGTACAGCAGCAGGATTTACTGTAAACTGAGCATAGGGAAGAGAAGGCAAACAATGGCACCTCTCCTGAACGAGAGCTCAGCAAGCAGATTATACTAGCACCAACAGAAGTTGTTCAATAGCATGAATAATTATTATTATTATTAATCATTTCAGTTTATATTAGACAAATTATAGGGTTACAGTTCTTTTAAATATTTTTCTTACGGATACAACTTTGGTAAAATAGACGACAGCTCATTAATTCTCAGCTTGGAGGTTTGTCCTACACGCTCATGCTGTAAGCAGATCTACTTGTGTCACTCAGAGTCTTCAGATGCCCTCCTGATTAGGTCATAACAAAATAAAATAAAATTCTACCCAAGGGAGATGAGAGAGCATAAAACTCGATTGGCAAAAAAGACGTTAATGGCACTGCACGATACCCTTCTGAAACCGAATTTATCATTCCATTACCGAGTCAGAAGTAGGGAGCTCATTATATCGTAATAAAATTATACACCTTCTGAAATGTTGTTAACGAAAACACAATAATGTTTTATGTGCCATCCTTACAAAAGCCAAATAGATCAAGCCTCGGAAACCCTTGCCGCTCTGTTGCCTCTTCTAGATCGTCAAATGATTGATCAGACTTCAACAGAATACGCATAAATATACCGGCACCTCCAGATTTTATACCCAGTTTTTAAACTGAGAATATGCCAAGTTTAATTTCAGTCCAAAAAAAGAGTAATAAAAGTACAGAAGCCTTTGGCCCATTTTTATTAATGATGGAGGAGAGACAAAGATACAGTTACAGAAATTGGCTATTAATGGTTGGTGTAAGGTTCTATACCAGGGGTCTTCAACCTTGGCCCTCCAGCTGCTGTGGAACTACACATCCCAGCATGCACTGCCATAGTTTTAGCATGCTGTTATATCAAAAAGGTGGCAGTGCATGCTGGGATGTGTAGTTCCACAGCAGCTGGAGGGCCAAGGTTGAAGACCCCTTTTCTATACTATATTACTGGGTACTTTGCACTGAAATTTGTCTTTTTGTGATCAGTCTACAACAGAGGTTTTCAAACAGTTCCCGATTTCCAGGTCACCCAGCAGGTGCACAGGTGTACTCATTACTCACTGACACACTTTAAACGAGCCACAGTTGGAGCTAATTATTTCACTTGTGATTCTGTCAGGAGACCTGGCAAACATGACCCGTTTGGGGTCCTGAGGACCGAGTTTGAGAACCTGTGCTCTACAAAGATGATGTTCAAACAATTGCTTGAAGAGCCTTCAAAATACTACAAAACTTCTCCTACTAATAAAGTGTGTTTCAATGTTTTTATTTGGATGACACGTCAGGCCTGAGCCAAGTCTGTCCCTTACAGCCAATATAAAAAGGCTTCAGGGAGATAGATGTGTCCTCCTAAATCTATCCTCAATACGCCATGCAGCGCGACATGCCTGACGTGAGGGAGCCGTCAGGTCCTGTGCAGCACTGGTCGCATCGGTAGTCTTTTTGTGCCGAAAATGCAGATCCTACAATGTGACCCCTTCCACCTGGTACAAAAAGCTCTGCTCCTGGATTTCTCTCTTAATTGATGACTGCAGCTACTTGTGGTGAAACACCTGCCTCATCTTTTAGCTAGCTCTACACAGGTGTCTGTAATCATTAATTAAGAGAGAAATCCAGGAGCAGAGCATTTGTACCGGGTGGAAGGGGTCATGTTGGAGGGTAGGAAAATGCATCTAAGGGCCGTATTCAATTAGGCTGCGAAAAACCCGTTATTGGCGATACTTTATCGCCGATGACGTCATTTTCTCAGTTTTCACTTTTCCCCGTATTCAATTTCAAAGACTTTTCACAGGTGCGAAAAGTCTTTGGCAAAATCTAGGGATAAGTTTTCACAATAGAATAGGTGGCGAAAAAAAGTACAGAATCGGGGTTTTGGGGTACAAACTAAAAAAAAGTACCCTGCACCCCTTGCACTGTCCCCCCAAAAGTATTCTGTGTAAAAAAAAAAAAAAAAAGAGTTCCACAGGACAGGACACTCCACAAAATGCAAAATGTATTTATTTTTGGGAGCAAAAAATAAAAATTGGGGTGACAAACCTTTTAAACTAGCAAAATAGACTGTGCGGGGGTCCCTAAGTTTGCCCCAGGTGTTTTTTGATTGCGGTTTGTTGCGGCAGGTGGATTTTTTCACTTTAGGGACTTAAAGATATGCTTGCATCCATTTTCATGTACCCCAAATTTGATGGGACTAGTTATTTTTCCCAAAATTTTTTTGTCAAAGACGCATAAAAGCACCTGTAGAGACCGTTTAAAGACCCCACATACCTTTAGCAGGGCTATTCGGGGGTACTCATAGTGAACCCACATGTCAGAGCATCTTTTGGAGGGTGTCAGGCTGATTTCCCCTAAAATTACAGCACTTATCGCAGATTTCCTTTTCGCTGGGTCCCGTTTTCGCCAAAATGCAACGGAATACGAGGAATCGCGTGGACAAGCGCGATAACTTTTCACTTCCAAAACCTCCTTTGGCTCCGAAAAGACCGGCAACTGACTTTTCGCCTCAAATTGAATATGGCCCTAAGTCGCAATGCAATGTCACTAGGAAGCACCAGGAGACTGTGCTGATTAATATAATATGTGACACTTGTATATCTGTGTCTGCGACTGAGAATGTAAACGGTGCTTGGCGTGGGAAAAATCAGTGGTCGCTGCATTGTCGCACTTTGCGCGCTGATTGAGACAGCCAGTCGCACACAGAAATACAAGTGTCACATATCAGACTAATCAGCACACTGTCTCCTGGTGCACCCTAGTCGCATCGCATTGCGACTTAAGGTGCCCACACACATACCGATGTCCTCACGATACGATTTTATGGCCAATTTCCTCATGAACTTTCACGGAAGCTCCCTTGCCGTCGTGATCACTATTTTGGAAAGAAGACACCCAATATGTGTTGCGATCTCACGATCTATCGGATCGTACACATCGTGAGATTGGCCATAACAAATCGTGAGTTTAAAAAAAAAAAAAAAACAGGCTCTTGACTATTAGTGGGAAATTTAAATAGCCATAACAATGGGAGGGGCTATCTAGGGAGTATAAAAAGCAGGCATCCTTTAAACTCTGTGTACATTCTGCTCTGCTACTAGATGAGGCTAGGTGTATTCCTGCTGAATCCTGTACATTGCTACTGTGCTCTTTGTATTTGGCTTGCCTTTTATAAAGGTTATTCTACCTGCAAGTGTGAGGTACCTACCTGCATTCTAACCTGTTCCTGAATTCTGTACTGATGCATCCCTATCGGTATAGAGTGTTGGTCGCTGAAGCTGGCGTCCTGGAGATTAGGAAGAGGGCCCAGCGAAGAAGGACGAGAGCATGCTGGACCAAGGAGTGGCTGCTACAAAGGGATACCCGCTCTCACATGTCCCTGCTGATGGAAATCAAGGAGAATAACCCGGACGACTATCGGAACTACCTGCGCATGGATGACGCCAGCTTCCAAGAATTGCTGCATCTGGTGACCCCCCACATCCAGAGACAGGACACAAGGTGGCGGAGGGCAATCCCTGCTGAAGACAGACTGGTGGCTACCCTAAGGTACCTGGCTACAGGAAGATCACTGGAAGACCTAAGTTTGGGACACTCATCTCACCTCAGTCTTTGGGCGTCATCATTCCGGAGACCTGCAAAGCCATCGTAAAAGTGCTACAGTACCAGTATTGCAAGGTAAGTTAAAAAAAAACACCACACATTGGTTTCTTGTGCAAAGAATAATTTTTATTTTTATTTTTTACTCAACATAAAGCAAAAAATTGCCTTCTTTTAGTACAATGTGCACTGACCTGCAGGCAACTGAAAGTGTGCACTAAACTGTGTGCAATATACTTTTTTTGTAACAAGTTCACAAAAGAACATTATCACCAAATTTTATGAATCCCAATAGGTAGCCGGCTGTATGTGATAGGGTGGGTCAGACGCAAGTTTGAACAGGCCAATACACATATGGCACAAGTGTACATTGTGGCCCCAGCTTCCAGCAATGTGTACTTGTGCCATGTGCGTAGTGACCTTGTCCAAATAGCGTCATCACCACCCTATCCCATGCAGCAAGCACCTATTAGAATTCATAAAATTTGGTGACATTAAAAGCAAGACAGAAAAAACAACCAAATTACTTATCAAATAAATTTACATCTCTGTATATTGGGGCGACTCATCTGCATCCAGCAGAGCATTATACAAGGTCGTGCTGGTGCTTGGTGGGGGAGTAATATCTAACTGGGCGGGGGGGGGGCGGACATACCTATTTGGGGCAGGGGAAAATAGCATTGGATCTGCAATGTATGTAGAATTTGTGAGATTTTTGCTCATATAGCGACTCAATAGGTCGTGGGTTAACTTTAGAAAATTTCTTTGGATATCTGTATCCATATTTCTCAATGTGCTGTTCACATGAGCTGTGAAATCATCTATTGCATCTGGGGGTTTCTGCAGAAGCCGTTCTGCGTTTTGTAAAATATTGTCCTCACGTTCAGTAAGATTTTCCTTTCTCCCTTGTTTTTTTTTCTTTTTTTGGGGTTGTTGAGAAGATGAGGGTCCAGGTGGAAGTGGAGTTTTCACTTGTGTGCTATTCTCCGGATCACTGTCACCACCGAGCAGACTGAGGTCCGGTGTGGATGCTAAATCAGGGTGTTGGGTGGGAGTCTATATAGGAAAAAAAGATATGAAAAAAAATTATAGTCATGTTTTAACCCCTTTTTTACTATTTTTACAGTTTCCTAACATCGTGGAGGAGTGGACCAGCATCGCGGAAGATTTTGAACAATGTTGGAATTTCCCTAACTGCGGAGGAGCCATCGATGTGAAACACATCCGCATCAACCCACCTGCCAACACGGGATCATACTACTACAACTACAAAGGATTCTTCAGCATCGTTCTCATGGCAGTGGTGAATGCCAACTACGAATTTCTGTTTGTGGATGTCGGCAAGAATGGCCATGCTTCAGATGGTGGGTCCTTCAAGAAGACGGCTTTCTACCAGAGACTCGCCAACAAAACCCTCAACTTGCCCTCACTGGACCAGACAAAGCACGGCCTAAATTACGTTTTTCGTTGCAGACGAGGCTTTTGCATTACATGAACATGTGATGAAGCCATTTGCACACAGGGGCCTGACCAGAGAGAAAAGGATCTACAACTACCGTCTATCCCGGGCACGACGCATTGTGGAAAATGCGTTTGGAATAATGAGCAACCGCTTCCGCATTTTCCACACCACCATCAATCTACATGTGGAGAAGATAAACTGGGTCGTGATGGCGTGCTGTGTGCTGCACAACTTTCTGCGAAGAAAATCTACTCAACGAGGACCTGTCCCAGCTAGAGCAGAAGATGTAGGACCCCTGGAGGACATTGAACATTTGACATCTGTGTCTGCACCACCAATTACAACAACATCCACCGCACGTGCCAAAGAAGTGAGGGAGGAGTACATGACCTATTTCAATGGACCAGGTGCTGTACCATTGCAGGAGGACTGTCTGTGAACTACTGACTAAATTGGACATTTGGGATTTAACAACAAAAACATTAAGGATTTTGGTTTAAACTGTGTCACTACTTACCAAGACTTCTGCAACCTCCTCTTCTCCCTCACGCTCAGACATCAAGATGATAGATTCCCTTTGAGGCTCTTGTTCACTGATGAATGACATCATATGGTAGTACCACAGTGCAGGAGTATATATTTCATCTGTGCCCGCTCCTGATTTTTTGGAGTCATCCACCTTCTTTTTTTCTTTGATGTACACTGTCCTGAGATTTTGAATCTTTTGCCGTGCAGTTTTCAGGTCTGCATCAGATATGTATTTTTTCGTATACACCAAAAGTTCCTCTAGTGCGGCCAACTTGTGCGACTTATTGTGGTACTTCCGAGAACTGATCTTCCACAGACACTCTTTCGAGTGCAGGATTTCAATGAATCCTGTAACGAATTCACGTTCAGAATCCATGGACATTATATATGAATAAGAAAAAAAAGGAGATTTAAATATTTGTGTATATAGTTTTGTTAAATGTAATGTTGTTATAGTTCACATTTTTAATGTTTTAATATTATTTTTTTTACAGGTTTTTAAAGGTTTGTTATGGTATTCTAATCATGCTTTCTTTTACAGGAATGTGATGTGTTTATTGTTTTTCTTTGTTTGACAGTATGGGTTTTCCACCTTTGGGCCTGTTGTTGTGGTAGAACTACAGATCCCAGGATGCCCTAAAAACAGTTTCAAAGGTGGGTGGCAGGTCATCCTGGGATCTGTAGTTCCACAACAGCTGGAGACCGAAAGGTAGAAGACCCCCAGCTTTAAATAATGTGTTTTTAAATGTAATGTATGGTGATTATTTTGTAAAATACGTGTTTATTTATTTTTTTGTTATATTACACACATTGGTGTGTAGTGGGAGCTTAAATGCATGACCCAGCCACCGCCCGCCTCAATACGGCGGGCGATGGCTGGGTCATGCATTTATTACCTGGGGGCACACATTGGTGGGCAGTGAGAGCTTAAATGCATGACCCAGCCACCGCCCGCCTCAATACGGCGGGCGGTGGCTGGGTCATGCATTTATTACCTGGGGGCACACATTGGTGGGCAGTGGGAGCTTAAATGCATGACCCAGCCACTGCCCGCCTCAATACGGTAGGCGGTGGCTGGGTCATGCATTTATTACCTGGTGGCACACATTGGTGGGCAGTGGGGAGCACATATTGGTGGTCAATGTGGTTGTATTTCAACTGTACCAATACTCACCAAAACTTGTCCAAAACAAGAATCCAGTGTGCAGGCTCCTCAATGTGCGACTGTCTTGCTCCATACACGATGCTGCACAAGATGGCGATGGGGCGTGTCCAGGCTTCTGTCAGTCAAATTCCGCATTGTGTGATGAATCGTACGATTCATCATGAGGGAAAAAACCCTCACGATCTGCTTCCATCGTGTTCATGGTTGGCTAATCTGCCCTACAGCACGGCAGATCAGAAAATGCGATGTACGACGAGCGAGGACGTGCATCGGCATCGTGCCCGTGAGTATAAACTCACGATTTGTACTTTTTTTACCCGATTCGTCGTCACGATTCGTCGAAATCGGCCAGATCGTGTAAAATGTCGCTATATGTGTGGGCACCTTCAGTGTCTTCCCTCACATGCTGCCTGCAGGAGAGAGAGCCAGTCCAGGCAGAGCAGGAAGGGGCGGGGACTCGGGATAGGGACTGGAAGGGTGCAGGGAGGCGGGGCTTCACACTCAGCTTGCTGGGGAGGACAGGCAAAGCAGGAAGGGGCGGGGACTCAGAGAGGGGGTGGGGAGAGGGGATTTATCTGTCTCATGATCATCCCCTGCAGAGGAGAAGTATGGACAGGTCATGCAGAGACACTATAAAGCTGGGATGATGTCGGCACGACATGTCTCTTACGAAAACAAATCGGAATGAAATATCGGCCGGATCGTACGATCGCGTGTACACCCAATCCATGCCCTCCCGTAGTCGCATGCGATATCGTCTGGTCGGCCATGCTACTCGGTCAACCAGATGATATAGTTTGCGGCGCCATTGCAGGTAATCGGGCGTTTCTAGAGAGGAGGGGGCCCGCGTGCAGTCTCCGACACGGGCCCCCTCCTCTCCGCCCGGCAGCGCACTGAGCTGTGCGCTGCCAGTGCCAGAGTTATAGACTCTGGGTACTAGAGTATGCCCAGAGTCTACAGTGTCTGCACAGATCACCGGGAAAATGGCCACGGTGGCCATTTTTTCTGTACTGCGCATGCACAAATGACGGTAAAATGGCCGCCGCAGCCATTTTCCAGTCGTTTTACAGCGCCGGACCCCCGCGCCGACATGGGACTTCGGAGAGGTAAGATTATGGGTGCAGGGTGTGCAATGCGGGGCCCCCCTGGACCCAGGGGCCTGCATCCATTATAGATACGCCCCTGCAGGTAATGAAGAACGGAGCAAGGGATCATTCTTTTGTTCATTACATCTCTCTAATGTGCACTCGCGGTACTATATCTCGACCTGTTGGGCCAATCTATTGTCCAGGTACACATCGTCCAGGGTGTAACCACCTTAAGTTGTGCAGTCTTGCAGCCTCTGCTTTGCTCTCCTATGAGAAGGGGCACACATCTTCCGCTAGCCAGTAGTCACAGTGACTGACACTGATAGGGGGGCCCACAGTTTACCACTGATCCTAGCTGCAAACTGCTTTGTCCTCACAAGCAGACATGTGTCTGTGACTAATGCTAGGTACACACACTAGACGATATATTGCCCGTTCCCGCAGATCGGAGCCACATATCGGGTACATTGTCTAGTGTGTACCCATGATATGTGCGCTCCCGCAGGTCGTTAGCGACATCGCCCGTCGAGGATGTTGTTAGGTCCCATTGCACTAGGTATACATCGTCTAATTTGTACCCAGCATAACAAGCCGTTCACAGGCTGTATCATCTGCACTCTGCGGGCCCCCCTCTGAGTACGGGCCCAGCACATTAGTACCGGCAGTACCCCCCTGATGCTGGCCCTGGGACTAAATGTAATAATGAGTATAGCTAGGAAAGCCAATCCCGCCTCATTTTTTTAATCCCAGGATTCGGGATTGAAAAAAATCTCAATCCCAGTAATCCCGGGATTGAGTTTATCAATGAAAATAGGCCGCCAGCCCCACAGAAAAAAATAATTATTTCATGGCCTCCAAGCCCCATCATGGCCCCCATATACAGAACAGTCACAGGAAGCCAGCCAGCCCAGCCCTCACACTCAGCCCACACTGAGAAGAAATTGTGAGCGTCTGTGTGTGTGTTACTGTCACACATTGACTCACCCTCCTCAAGAAGAACAATTACAGGCACAGCATAGTCATTTTGCAGAGTACAGGACCAGGCAAGCAGTGTGTCACCGTGGTTCTTTCACAGTCACTGCAGTCCTCAGGCTCAGACAGAGAGAGTCAACCTCCACTTTGAGGCGTACGTCTGCGCAGCATGACCCCTATGACGTCACACACAGTTGCATAGCTGTAGGAGGCCCGGGGGCAGCGTCTGAGCCCTCTGGACTGGTGCTGCCCAGGGTGAAAAAAGCCGCACAGCCTGCACTGGAGCATTCCGCAGTGGCCACTGAGTGAATCCCGAAAATCCCGTGAGTCGAGGCACCAATCCTGGAATTTAAATCCCAGACTTTGTAACTGTAAATCCCAGGGTTCCCGCTGATACCAGGATTGGCTTCCCTAAGTATAACTGATCTCTATGTGGGCTTGAAGGGCATAGACAATGCCGGAGAAAATGGATGCAATTTTATGGGCCGGATTCAGATATTTATGCGAACCTGATGGTTTGCGCACATCTCCAAAGGCGGGGAAACTGCGCATGTGCAGAATGGTCCCTGTGTCCTTGCACGCAGAGATTGACAGGCTGCAGCCATTTTGGGGGATGTGATCGTCACGATGCTGATCTGATCCTGCAGGTGTCGGATCTGAGATGCCGACAAGAGGCGTCTTTTCCTTCCTCTGCAGACATTAGACTATTTTTGCACAGCAGCTGCGTCCAAAGTCACAGCTACTGTACAAAATCGTCCATCTCTGAATCAGTCCCTATGATCCCTTTTTTAAATATGACCTGTGTGTAAAGCCCACATTTATTAACCTAGGATTTGTTATCTGCCTGCTGCTACCATAACCCAACAAAAGTCAAACCCACCAGTGTTGAGAGGGTTGGCACCAGGGAGTGAAAGTTTGGGTACACACTAGGCGACCCGCCTACACAATGCCTGATCATCCGATGGAACGATATATCTACACGATCCGGTGAACGACCATCATGCACGAATGATGGAACGACCCCGATGTCGGTGTGTGGGAGCACACCTAGGGCCTGATTCAGCAAGCATCGCACCTGCGATTACGCACGCAATGGGATGATTGTTGCGTACTGCACATGCGTATGCATCACAGTGCACGAACACTCCACTGCGATCGGGACTGCGATTGCAGTTGTCGAAGCCGGATGATTGGCTGAGACAGAGGGCCTGATTCAGACCCGCTCGCAAGCGCTATGGGCTCGCGAGCGGGTCGATGTTTGGCCACTGCGCACACCGGAGCCGGCTCCGACGCGCGCATGCGCGAGACCCGGCTAGCGACGGGTGCTCTGTTGCTCCGAGTCTCTCACCAAAGGGGGCGAGCTGTCGATGGTGATTGACAGCTCGCCCCATTTGGGAGGCGGGCATGGGGGGTGGCTGGCCAAAGGGAGGCGTTCCCGAAGGAATGCCTGCCATTTGGGGGCGGCCCCAATGACATCACGAGTGATGTCAGTGGTGAGCTTCCGTCTCTATTTAGAGCCGGAAGCTCACTGGGCCTTGCGGGAATGAGACCCTACCGCAATGGTCTCGTCGCAAGCCAAGATGGTCGCGATGGTCTCGACCATCGCGACCATCACCCGGCCACTCGTAATAACTGTGGGTGGTCACCCACAGCTATGCGAGCGGCCAGGAGGCCGCACGAAGAGAAAAAAAAACGCCCTGATTCAGAGCGAGCGCTCTTTCAGACAGTCTGGCTCTGAATCAGGCCCAGAATCTGTTAAAATTAAAGTCTGCATGACGCCATTTTGCGAAAAGTCACACAGGGCCATTTTGCGAATCCCACATAGTATCAGTAAATATACAGCACTATGTTATTATTTAGCATTGTGCGTTTCCTACGCAACAGAACACTGTTAAAAGTCCTTACTAAAACAATACACACATTTATTAATACACATAATATGACCAACCCCGCAAAACACGTACCACGGTGTACTCCACAAACACGTAGATGCACGACGCATACTAGCATCTTTTATCTAATATCCCCACACTTACATATTGCATACTAAAAACACTGAAAGGTTCCCCAGCATTAAGGCCGGGCTTCGGTCAGCGAAGTTGAATAGATGAGGCTTGGGACTTCAGTGAGGTGAATGGGCAGGGGATAAGCTAAGGACAGCCGGGGTTAGTGGGTTGAATGGGCGTGGCTAGGGACTATTGGGGGAGAGTAGGAATTAGACTTTGCAATGCTGCTAAAGCTGATGGGACAGAAAAAAAGTAATAAACTGTCAGCACTGGCATTTTCGTTCATATGGGCCTATTTTCATTTGGGGCCTGGAGCTGTAGCTCCACCCGCCCCATTGTTAATCCGGCCCTGTATATAATAGCTATAGAAAAACTTTCTATAGCTCCACCCCCATTTCCTGAATCTATTTTTCCAGTTAAGCAGCCCTGTTATGTATATATCGATAGATATAGAATATATTGTATCAGCGGTACTCTCCTTCAATATTCTAATGTCATGGTGACGTCCTATAGCTCCTACTGTACATAGTGACAGGACATAATAAAATCCTTAAACAGGTGGCATATTGCAAGTATAAAACAAACATGAGGCAAATTAACCCACTTTACCCTGCCTCATGTTTCTTTTATTTGTACAAGTGCCGTCTGTTTAAGGATTTCCAAATATAACAATTACATTGGGTGCCAGGATGCAGTAGTAAATATATATTTGCAATATGCAGTAATAGACACTCAGAGCCTGAATCAATTAGCACCGAAAACAAACGTTTCTATCGCCATTTGTGAAAACGGGCGTTTCCGCCCAAAAAACGACAACAGGCGAAAAAAAACTGGAGAAAAGTTTTCTCCATCCCAGACCAGGCAAAAAAAATGCAAAATCCCTATTTTTACCTAAAAATGTGGGGATTTCTTTCAGAACCCTGTGGATACCCCCTAATCATAAATTACCGTAAAAAAAATTGTAAGTTGCGCACTTTAGCCAAAAAAGAAGCTCAAATTTTGGGCAAAAATAAATAAATTTGAAAATGGTTTGAACGTATTGGGTCTGATTTTTCGATGGGCG
>JAUIMM010002812.1:0-45084 GCA_031769625.1 Taudactylus pleione | reverse complement strand
ACACCACATTCTATACTATATACCACTATACACCATATTCTATACTATGTACCACTATACACCTCTACACCATATTCTATACTATGTACCACTATACAGCTCTACACCATATTCTATACTATATACTAGTATACACTACATTCTATACTGTATACCACTATACACCATAATCTATACTATGTAACACTATACACCACATTCTATACTATGTACCATTATACAGCTCTACACCACATTCTATACTATGTACCACTATATACCACATTCTATACTATGTACCACTACACAGCTCTAAACCATATTCTATACTATGTACCACTATACATCTCTACACCACATTCTATACTATGTACCACTATACACCATATTATATACTATGTACCACTATACACCACATGCTAGACTATGTACCACTATACATCATATTCAATACTATGTACTATACACCATATTCTATACTATGTACCACTATACACCACATTCTATACTATGTACCATTATACAGCTTTACACCACAATCTATACTATGTACCACTATACATCATATTCTATGTACCTCTATACACCATATTCTAGACTATGTAACACTATACACCATATTCTAGAATATGTACCACTTTACACCATATTCTATACTATGTACCTCTATACAACATATTCTATACTATGTATCACTATACTCCACATTCTATACTATGTACCACTATACACCATATTCTATACTATGTGCCTCTATACACTATATTCTATACTATGTACCACCATACACCACATTCTTTACTATGTACCACTAAACAGCTCTACACCACATTCTATACTATGTACCACTATATAGCTCTACAACATATTCTATACTATATACCACAATAGAGCTCTATACCATATTCTATACTATATACCACTATACACCATATTCTATACTATGTACCACTATACAGCTTTATACCACATTCTATACTATGTACCATTATACAGCTCTAAACCACATTCTATACTATGTACCACTATACACCATTTTCTGTACTATGAACCACTATACAGCTCTACACAACATTCTATACTATATACCACTATACACCATATTCTATACTATGTAAAACTATACAGCTCTATACCACATTCTATACTATGTACCACTATGCACCATATTCTATACTATGTACCACTATACAGCTCTACACCACATTCTATACTATGTACCGATATACTCCATATTCTATGTACCACTATACACCACAATCTAGACTATGTACCATTATACACCATATTCTATACAATGTAACTCTATACACCATATTCTATACTATGTACCTCTATACACCATATTCTATACTATATACCAATTTACACCATATTCTATACTATATACCACTATACAGCTCTACCCCATATTCTATACTATGTACCACTATACACCATTTTTTATATTATGAACCACTATACAGCTCTACACCACATTCTATACTATATACCACTATATACAATATTCTATACTATGTACCACTATACACCTCTACACCATATTCTATACTATGTACCACTATACAGCTCTACACCATATTCTATACTATATACTACTATACACTACATTCTATACTGTATACCACTATACACCATAATCTATACTATGTAACACTATACACCACATTCTATACTATGTACCATTATACAGCTCTACACCACATTCTATACTATGTACCACTATATACCACATTCTATACTATGTACCACTATACAGCTCTAAACCATATTCTATACTATGTACCACTATACATCTCTACACCACATTCTATACTATGTACCACTATACACCATATTATATACTATGTACCACTATACACCACATGCTAGACTATGTACCACTATACATCATATTCTATACTATGTACTATACACCATATTCTATACTATGTACCACTATACACCACATTCTATACTATGTACCATTATACAGCTTTACACCACAATCTATACTATGTACCACTATACATCATATTCTATGTACCTCTATACACCATATTCTAGACTATGTAACACTATACACCATATTCTAGAATATGTACCACTTTACACCATATTCTATACTATGTACCTCTATACAACATATTCTATACTATGTATCACTATACTCCACATTCTATACTATGTACCACTATACACCATATTCTATACTATGTGCCTCTATACACTATATTCTATACTATGTACCACCATACACCACATTCTTTACTATGTACCACTAAACAGCTCTACACCACATTCTATACTATGTACCACTATATAGCTCTACAACATATTCTATACTATATACCACAATAGAGCTCTATACCATATTCTATACTATATACCACTATACACCATATTCTATACTATGTACCACTATACAGCTTTATACCACATTCTATACTATGTACCATTATACAGCTCTAAACCACATTCTATACTATGTACCACTATACACCATTTTCTGTACTATGAACCACTATACAGCTCTACACAACATTCTATACTATATACCACTATACACCATATTCTATACTATGTACCACTATACACCTCTACACCATATTCTATACTATGTACCACTATACAGCTCTGCACCATATTCTATACTATATACTACTATACATCATATTCTATACTATGAACCACTATACACCACATTTTAGACTATGTACCACTATACACCATATTCTATACTATGTACCTCTATACACCATATTCTATACTATATACCACTATACACCACATCCTATACTATGAACCATTATACAGCTCTACACCACATTCTTTATGATGTACCACTATACAGCATATTCTATAGTATGTACGACTATACAGCTCTACACTACATTCTATACTATGTACCACTATACACCATATTCTATACTATGTACCACTATACACCACATTCTAGACTATGTACCACTATACACCATATTCTATACTAATTACCTCTATACACCATATTCTATACTATATACCACTATACACCACATTCTATACTATGTACAATTATACAGCTCTACACCACATACTATACTATGTACCACTATATACCACATTCTATACTATGTAACACTATACAGCTCTAAACCATATTCTATACTATGTACCACTATACATCTCTACACCACATTCTATACTATGAACCACTATACACCACATGCTAGACTATGTACCACTATACACCTTATTCTATACTATGTACTATACACCATATTCTATACTATGTACCACTATACACCACATTCTATACTATGTACCATTATACAGCTTTACACCACAATCTATACTATGTACCACTATACATCATATTCTATGTACCACTATACACCATATTCTAGACTATGTAACACTATACACCATATTCTAGACTATGTGCCACTATACACCATATTCTATACTATGTACCTCTATACACCACATTCTATACTATGTACCACTATACTCCACATTCAATACTATGTACCACTATACAACATATTCTATACTATGTAAAACTATACAGCTCTATTCCAACTTCTATACTATGTACCACTATGCACCATATTCTATACTATGTACCACTATACAGCTCTACACCACATTCTATACCATTTACCGATATACT
Source organism: Taudactylus pleione (assembly GCA_031769625.1). Taxonomy (NCBI): domain Eukaryota; kingdom Metazoa; phylum Chordata; class Amphibia; order Anura; family Myobatrachidae; genus Taudactylus; species Taudactylus pleione. The sequence continues at coordinate 41,471 of JAUIMM010002812.1, read as the reverse complement.
CCATATTCTATGTACCACTATACACCACATTCTAGGCTATGTACAATTATACACCATATTCTATACTATGTAACTCTATACACGATATTCTATACTATGTACCTCTATACACCATATTCTATACTATATACCACTATACACTATATTCTATACTATATACCACTATACAGCTCTACCCCATATTCTATACTATGTACCACTATACACCATTTTCTATACTGTGAACCACTATACAGCTCTACACCACATTCTATACTATATACCACTATACACCTTTTTCTATACTATGTACCACTATACACCTCTACACCATATTCTATACTATGTACCACTATACAGCTCTAAACCATATTCTATACTATATACTACTATACACCACATTCTATACTATGTACCACTATACACCAAATTCTATACTATGTAACACTATACACCACATTCTATACTATTTACCATTATACAGCTCTACACCACATTCTATACTATGTACCACTATATACCACATTCTATACTATGTACCACTATACAGCTCTAAACCATATTCTAGACTATGTACCACTATACATGTCTACACCACATTCTATACTATGTACCACTATACACCATATTCTATTCTATGTACCACTATACACCACATGCTATACTATGTACCACTATACATCATATTCTATACTATGTACCACTATACACCACATTCTATACTATGTAACATTATACAGCTTTACACCACAATCTATACTATGTACCACTATACATCATATTCTATGTACCACTCTACACCATATTCTAGACTATGTAACACTATACACCATATTCTAGACTATGTACCACTTTACATGATATTCTATACTATGTACCTCTATACAACATATTCTATACTATGTACCACTAAACTCAACATTCTATACTATGTACCACAATACACCATATTCTATACTATGTGCCTCTATACAATATATTCTATACTATGTACCACCATACACCACATTCTTTACTATGTACCACTATACAGCTCTACACCATATTCTATACTATGTACCACTATACAGCTCTACACCATATTCTATACTATATACTACTATACACCACATTCTATACTATATACCACTATACACCATATTCTATACTATATACTACTATTTAGCTCTACAACATATTCTATACAATATACCACAATAGAGCTCTACACCATATTCTATACTATGTACCACTATACAGCTCTACACGACATTCAGTACTATGTACCACTATACAACATATTCTATACTATGTAAAACTATACAGCTCTATACCACATTCTATACTATGTACCACTATGCACCATATTCTATACTATGTACCATTATACAGCTCTAAATCACATTCTAAACTATGTACCACTATACCCTATTTTCTCTACTATGAACCACTATAAAGCTCTACACAACATTCTATACTATATACCACTATACACCTTATTCTATACTATGTACCACTATACACCATATTCTATACTATGTTCCACTATATAGCTCTACAACATATTCTATACTATATACCACAATAGAGCTCTATACCATATTCTATACTATATACCACTATACACCATATTCTATACTATGTACCACTATACAGCTTTATACCACATTCTATACTATGTACCATTATACAGCTCTACACCATATTCTATACTATATACTACTATACACCATATTCTATACTATCGACCACTATACACCATATTCTATACTATGTAACACTATACACCACATTCTATACTATGTACCATTATACAGCACTACACCACATTCTATACTATGTACCACTATATACCACATTCTATACTATGTACCACTATACAGCTCTAAACCATATTCTATACTATGTACCACTATACATCTCTACACCACATTCTATACTATGTACTATACACCACATTCTATACTATGTACCACTATACAGGTCTACATCATATACCACTATACACCACATTCTATACTATGTACCACTACACAACATTCTATACTATATACCACTATACACCATATTCTATACTATGTACCACTATACACCACATGCTAGACTATGTAGCACTATACATCATATTCTATACTATGTACTATACACCATATTCTATACTATGTACCACTATACACCACATTCTATACTATGTACCATTATACAGCTTTACACCACAATCTATACTATGTACCACTATACATCATATTCTATGTACCACTATACACCATATTCTAGACTATGTAACACTATACACCATATTCTAGACTATGTACTACTTTAAACTATATTCTATACTATGTACCTCTATACAACCTATTCTATACTATGTACCACTATACTCCACATTCTATACTATGTACCACTATACACCATATTCTTTACTATGTACCACTATACAGCTCTACACCACATTCTATACTATGTACCACTATACACCATATTCTATACTTAGTACCACTATATAGCTTTATACCACATTCTATACTATGTACCATTATACAGCTCTAAACCACATTCTATACTTTGTACCACTATACACCATTTTCTATACTATGAACCACTATACAGCTCTACACAACATTCTATACTATATACCACTATACACCATATTCTATACTATGTACCACTATACACCTCTACACCATATTCTATACTATGTACCACTATACAGCTCTACACCATATTCTATACTATATACTACTATACATAATATTCTATACTATGTACCACTATACACCACATTCTAGACTATGTACCACTATACACCATATTCTATACTATGTACCTCTATACACCATATTCTATACAATATACCACTATACACCACATCCTATACTATGTACCATTATACAGCTCTACACCACATTCTTTACGATGTACCACTATACCACATATTCTATACTATGTACCACTATACAGCTCTACACTACATTCTATACTATGTACCACTATACACCATATTCTACACTATGTACCACTATACACCACATTCTATACTATGTACCACTATACACCATATTCTATACTATGTTCCACTATACAGCTCTTCACCAGATTCTATACTATGTTCCACTATACACCATATTCTATACTATGACCAATTGACAGCTCTACACCATATTCTGTACTATATACCACAATAGAGCTCTATACCATATTCTATACTATATACCACTATACACCATATTCTATACTATGTACCACTATACAGCTTTATACCACATTCTATACTATGTACCATTATACAGCTCTAAACCACATTCTATACTATGTACCACTATACAGCTATACACTATATTCTATACTATATACTAATATACACCACATTCTTTACTGTGTAACACTATACACCATATTCTATACTATGTAACACTATACACCACATTCTGTACTATTTACCATTATACAGCTCTACACCGCATTCTATACTATGTACCACTATATACCACATTCTATACTATCTACCACTATACATCTCTAAACCATATTCTATACTATGTAACACTATACACCACATTCTATACTATGTACAAATATACCGCTCTACACCACATTCTATACTATGTACCACTATATACCACATTCTATACTATGTACCACGATACAGCTCTAAACCATATTCTATACTATGTACCACTATACATCTCTACACCACATTCTATACTATGTACCACTATACACCATATTCTATACTATGTACCACTATACACCACAAGCTAGACTATGTACCACTATACACCATATTCTATACTATGTACTATACACCATATTCTATACTATGTACCACTATACACCACATTCTATACTATGTACCATTATACAGCTTTACACCACAAACTATACTATGTACCACTATGCATCATATTCTATGTACCACTATACACAATATTCTAGACTATGTAACACTATACACCATGTTCTAGACTATGTACCTCTATACACCACATTCTATACTATGTACCACTATACTCCACATTCTATACTATGTACCACTATACACCATATTCTATACTATGTGCCTCTATACACTATATTCTATACTATTTACCACCATACACCACAATCTTCACTATGTACCACTATACAGCTCTACATCACATTCTATACTATGTACCACTATACACCATATTCTATACAATGTACCACTATATAGCTCTACAACATATTTTATACTATATACCACAATAGAGCTCTATACTATATTCTATACTATATACCACTATACACCATATTCTATACTATGTACCACTATACAGCTTTATACCACATTCTATACTATGTACCATTATACAGCTCTAAACCACATTCTATACTATATACCACTATACACCATATTCTATAGTATGTAACACTATACAGTTCTACACCACATTCTATACTATGTACCGATACCCTCCATATTCTATGTACCACTTACCACCACATTCTAGACTATGTACCATTATACACCATATTCTATACTATGTAACTCTATACACCATAATCTAAACTATGTACCTCTAAACACCATATTCTATACTATATACCACTATACACCATATTCTATACTATATACAACTATACACCATATTCTATACTATATACCACTATACAGCTCTACCCCATATTCTATACTATGTACCACTATACACCATTTTCTATACTATGAACCACTATACAGCTCTACACCACATTCTATACTATATACAACTATACACCATATTCTATACTATGTACAACTATACACCACATTCTAGACTATGTACCACTATACACCATATTCTATACTATGTACCTCTATACACCATATTCTATACTATATACCACTATACTGCACTACACCACATTCAATACTATGTACCACTACACACCATATTCTATACTATATACCACTATACACCATATTCTATACTATATACCACTATACAGCTCTACCCCATTTTCTATACTATGTACCACTATACAACATTTTCTTTACTATGAACCACTATACAGCTCTACACCACATTCTATACTATATACCAATAATCACCATATTCTAAACTATGTACCACTATACACCTCTACACCATGTTCTATACTATGTACCAATATACAGCTCTACACCATATTCTATACTATATACTACTATACACCATTTTCTATACTATGTACCACTATACACCATTTTCTATACTATGTACCATTATACAGCCCTACACCACATTCTTTACGATGTACCACTATACACCATATTCTATACTATGTACCAATATACAGCTCTACACCACATTCTATACTATGTACCACAATACACCATATTCTACACTATGTACCACTATACACCACATTCTATACTATGTACCACTATACACCATATTCTATACTATGTTCCACTATACAACTCTTCACCAGATTCTATACTATGTTCCACTATACACCATATTCTATACTATGTACCACTTAACAGCACTACACCATATTCTGTACTATATACCACAATAGAGCTCTATACCATATTCTATACTATATACTACTATACACCACATTCTATACTATGTACCACTATACAGCTTTATACCACATTCTATACTATGTATCATTATACAGCTCTAAACCACATTCTATACTATGTACCATTTTTCACCATATTCTATACTAGTACCACTATACAGCTCTACACCACATTCCATACTATGTAACACTATACTACATATTCTATACTATGTACTACTATACACCACATGCTAGAATATGTACCACTATACACCACATTCTATACTATGTACCATTATACAGCTTTACATCACAATCTATACTATGTACTGATATACTCCATATTCGATGTACCACTTACCACCACATTCTAGACTATGTACCATAATACACCATATTCTAAACTATGTAACTCTATACACCATATGCTATACTATGTACCTCTATACACCATATTCTATACTATATACCACTATACACCATATTCTATACTATATACTACTATACACAATATTCTATACTATATACCACTATACAGCTCTACACCATATTCTATACTATGTACCACTGTACACCATTTTCTATACTATGAACCACTATACAGCTCTACACCATATTCTATACTATATACCACTATACACCATATTCTATACTATGTACCACTATACAACACATTCTAGACTATGTACCACTATACACCATATTCTATACTATGTACCTCTATACACCATATTCTATACTATATACCACTATACAGCTCTACACCACATTCTTTACTTTGTACCATTACACACCATATTCTATGTACCACTATACACCACATTGTAGACTATGTACCATTATACACCATATTCTATACTATGTAACTCTATACACCATTTTCTATACTATGTACCTCTATACACCATATTCTATACTATATACCACTATACACCATATTATATACTATATACCACTATACACCATATTCTATACTATATACCACTATACAGCTCTACCCCATTTTCAATGCTATGTACCACTATACACCATTTTCTATACTATGAACAACTATACAGCTCTACACCACATTCTATACTATATACCACTATACACCATATTCTATACTATGTACCACTATACACCTCTACACCATATTCTATACTATGTACCACTATACAGCTCTACACCATATTCTATACTATATACTACTATTCACCATATTCTATACTATGTACCACTATACACCACATTCTAGACTATGAACCACTATACACTATATTCTATACTATGTACCTCTATACACCATATTCTTTACAATATACCACTATACACCACATCCTATCCTATGTACCATTAAACAGCTCTAAACTACATTCTTTATGATGTACCACTCTACACCATATTCTATACTATGTACCACTATACAGCTCTACACCACATTCTATACTATGTACCACTCTACACCATATTCTACACTATGTACCACTATACACCACATTCTATACTATGTACCACTATACACCATATTCTATACTATGTTCCACTATACAGCTCTTCACCAGATTCTATACTATGTTCCACTATACACCATATTCTATACTATGTACCACTTAACAGCTCTACACCATATTCTGTACTTTATACCACAATAGAGCTCTATACCATATTCTATACTATATACCACTTTACACCATATTCTATACTATGTACCAATATATAACTTTATACCACATTCTATACTATGTACCATTATACAGCTCTAAACCACATTCTATACTATGTACCACTATACAGCTCTACACAACATTCCATACTATGTAACACTATACTACATATTCTATACTATGTACCACTATACACCTCTACACCATATTCTATACTATATACTACTATACACCACATTCTATACTATGTACCACTATACACCACTTTCTATACTATGTAACACTATACACCACATTCTACACTATGTACCATTATACAGCTCTACACCACATTCTATACTATGTACCACTATATACCACATTCTATACTATGAACTACTATACAGCTCTACACCACATTCTATACTATGTACCACTATACACCATATTCTATACTATGTACAACTGTACAGCTCTACACCACATTCTATACTATGTACCACTAAACAACATATTCTATACTATGTTAAACTATACAGCTCTACACCACATTCTATACTATGTACCACTATACACCATATTCTATACTATGTACCACTATACAGCTCTACACCACATTCTATATTATGTACCTCTATACACCACATTCTAGACTATACCACTATACACCAAATTCTATACTATGTAGCTCTATACACCGTATTCTATACTATGTACCTCTATACACCATATTCTATACTATATACCACTATACACCATATTCTATACTATATTCCACTATACAGCTCTAGCCCATATTCTATACTATGTACCACTATACACCATTTTCTATACTATGAAATACTATACAGCTCTACACCACATTCTATACTATATACCACTATACACCATATTCTATACTATGTACCAATATACACCTCTACACCATATTCTATACTATGTACCACTATTCAGCTCTACACCATATTCTATACTATATACTACTATACACCTCAATCTATACTGTGTTCCACTATACACCATATTCTATAGTATGTACCACTATACAGCTCTACAGCACATTCTATACTATGTACCACTATACACCATATTCTACACTATGTACCACTCTACACCACATTCTATACTGTGTACCACTATACATCATATTCTATACTATGTTACGCTATACAGCTCTTCACCACATTTTATACTATGTACCACTATGCACCATATTCTATGTACCACTGTACACCACATTCTAGACTATGTACCACTATACACCATATTCTATACTATGTACCTTTATACACCATATTCTACACTATTTACCTCTATTCACTATATTCTATACTATATACCACTATTAACCATATTCTATACAATGTACCACTATACACCATATTCTATACTATGAACCACTGTACAGTTCTACACCATATTCTATACTATTTACCACTATACACCATATTCTATACTTTGTACCACTATTCACCTCTACACCATATTCTATGCTATGTACCACTATACAGCTCTATACCACATTCTATACTATATACAACTGTACAGCTCTGCACCTTATTCTTTACTATGTACTACTATAGACATCATTCTATACTAAGTACCACTATACAAAATATTCTATTCTATGTAGCACTATACACCACACTCTATACTATGTACCACTATACAGCTCTACACCATATTCTATACTATATACCACTATACACCATATTGTATACTATGTACCACTATACAGCTCTACACCATATTCTATACTATGTACCACAATACAGCTCTACACCATATTCTATACTATATACCACAATAGAGCTCTACACCATATTCTATACTATATACCACTATACACCATATTCTATACTATGTACCACTATACAGCTTTATACCACATTCTATACTATATACTACTATACACCACATTCTATACTATGTACCACTATACACCACTTTCTATACTATGTAACACTATACACCACATTCTACACTATGTACCATTATACAGCTCTACACCACATTCTATACTATGTACCACTATATACCACATTCTATACTATGAACTACTATACAGCTCTACACCACATTCTATACTATGTACCACTATACACCATATTCTATACTATGTACAACTGTACAGCTCTACACCACATTCTATACTATGTACCACTAAACAACATATTCTATACTATGTTAAACTATACAGCTCTACACCACATTCTATACTATGTACCACTATACACCATATTCTATACTATGTACCACTATACAGCTCTACACCACATTCTATATTATGTACCTCTATACACCACATTCTAGACTATACCACTATACACCAAATTCTATACTATGTAGCTCTATACACCGTATTCTATACTATGTACCTCTATACACCATATTCTATACTATATACCACTATACACCATATTCTATACTATATTCCACTATACAGCTCTAGCCCATATTCTATACTATGTACCACTATACACCATTTTCTATACTATGAAATACTATAGAGCTCTACACCACATTCTATGCTATATACCACTATACACCATATTCTATACTATGTACCAATATACATCTCTACACCATATTCTATACTATGTACCACTATTCAGCTCTACACCATATTCTATACTATATACTACTATACACCTCAATCTATACTGTGTTCCACTATACACCATATTCTATAGTATGTACCACTATACAGCTCTACAGCACATTCTATACTATGTACCACTATACACCATATTCTACACTATGTACCACTCTACACCACATTCTATACTGTGTACCACTATACACCATATTCTATACTATGTTACGCTATACAGCTCTTCACCACATTTTATACTATGTACCACTATGCACCATATTCTATACTATGTACCACTTAACAGCTCTACACCATATTCTGTACTTTATACCACAATAGAGCTCTATACCATATTCTATACTATATACCACTTTACACCATATTCTATACTATGTACCAATATATAACTTTATACCACATTCTATACTATGTACCATTATACAGCTCTAAACCACATTCTATACTATGTACCACTATACAGCTCTACACAACATTCCATACTATGTAACACTATACTACATATTCTATACTATGTACCACTATACACCTCTACACCATATTCTATACTATATACTACTATACACCACATTCTATACTATGTACCACTATACACCACTTTCTATACTATGTAACACTATACACCACATTCTACACTATGTACCATTATACAGCTCTACACCACATTCTATACTATGTACCACTATATACCACATTCTATACTATGAACTACTATACAGCTCTACACCACATTCTATACTATGTACCACTATACACCATATTCTATACTATGTACAACTGTACAGCTCTACACCACATTCTATACTATGTACCACTAAACAACATATTCTATACTATGTTAAACTATACAGCTCTACACCACATTCTATACTATGTACCACTATACACCATATTCTATACTATGTACCACTATACAGCTCTACACCACATTCTATATTATGTACCTCTATACACCACATTCTAGACTATACCACTATACACCAAATTCTATACTATGTAGCTCTATACACCGTATTCTATACTATGTACCTCTATACACCATATTCTATACTATATACCACTATACACCATATTCTATACTATATTCCACTATACAGCTCTAGCCCATATTCTATACTATGTACCACTATACACCATTTTCTATACTATGAAATACTATACAGCTCTACACCACATTCTATACTATATACCACTATACACCATATTCTATACTATGTACCAATATACACCTCTACACCATATTCTATACTATGTACCACTATTCAGCTCTACACCATATTCTATACTATATACTACTATACACCTCAATCTATACTGTGTTCCACTATACACCATATTCTATAGTATGTACCACTATACAGCTCTACAGCACATTCTATACTATGTACCACTATACACCATATTCTACACTATGTACCACTCTACACCACATTCTATACTGTGTACCACTATACATCATATTCTATACTATGTTACGCTATACAGCTCTTCACCACATTTTATACTATGTACCACTATGCACCATATTCTATGTACCACTGTACACCACATTCTAGACTATGTACCACTATACACCATATTCTATACTATGTACCTTTATACACCATATTCTACACTATTTACCTCTATTCACTATATTCTATACTATATACCACTATTAACCATATTCTATACAATGTACCACTATACACCATATTCTATACTATGAACCACTGTACAGTTCTACACCATATTCTATACTATTTACCACTATACACCATATTCTATACTTTGTACCACTATTCACCTCTACACCATATTCTATGCTATGTACCACTATACAGCTCTATACCACATTCTATACTATATACAACTGTACAGCTCTGCACCTTATTCTTTACTATGTACTACTATAGACATCATTCTATACTAAGTACCACTATACAAAATATTCTATTCTATGTAGCACTATACACCACACTCTATACTATGTACCACTATACAGCTCTACACCATATTCTATACTATATACCACTATACACCATATTGTATACTATGTACCACTATACAGCTCTACACCATATTCTATACTATGTACCACAATACAGCTCTACACCATATTCTATACTATATACCACAATAGAGCTCTACACCATATTCTATACTATATACCACTATACACCATATTCTATACTATGTACCACTATACAGCTTTATACCACATTCTATACTATATACTACTATACACCACATTCTATACTATGTACCACTATACACCACTTTCTATACTATGTAACACTATACACCACATTCTACACTATGTACCATTATACAGCTCTACACCACATTCTATACTATGTACCACTATATACCACATTCTATACTATGAACTACTATACAGCTCTACACCACATTCTATACTATGTACCACTATACACCATATTCTATACTATGTACAACTGTACAGCTCTACACCACATTCTATACTATGTACCACTAAACAACATATTCTATACTATGTTAAACTATACAGCTCTACACCACATTCTATACTATGTACCACTATACACCATATTCTATACTATGTACCACTATACAGCTCTACACCACATTCTATATTATGTACCTCTATACACCACATTCTAGACTATACCACTATACACCAAATTCTATACTATGTAGCTCTATACACCGTATTCTATACTATGTACCTCTATACACCATATTCTATACTATATACCACTATACACCATATTCTATACTATATTCCACTATACAGCTCTAGCCCATATTCTATACTATGTACCACTATACACCATTTTCTATACTATGAAATACTATAGAGCTCTACACCACATTCTATGCTATATACCACTATACACCATATTCTATACTATGTACCAATATACATCTCTACACCATATTCTATACTATGTACCACTATTCAGCTCTACACCATATTCTATACTATATACTACTATACACCTCAATCTATACTGTGTTCCACTATACACCATATTCTATAGTATGTACCACTATACAGCTCTACAGCACATTCTATACTATGTACCACTATACACCATATTCTACACTATGTACCACTCTACACCACATTCTATACTGTGTACCACTATACACCATATTCTATACTATGTTACGCTATACAGCTCTTCACCACATTTTATACTATGTACCACTATGCACCATATTCTATGTACCACTGTACACCACATTCTAGACTATGTACCACTATACACCATATTCTATACTATGTACTTTTATACACCATATTCTACACTATTTACCTCTATTCACTATATTCTATACTATATACCACTATTAACCATATTCTATACAATGTACCACTATACACCATATTCTATACTATGAACCACTGTACAGTTCTACACCATATTCTATACTATTTACCACTATACACCATATTCTATACTTTGTACCACTATTCACCTCTACACCATATTCTATGCTATGTACAACTATACAGCTCTATACCACATTCTATACTATATACAACTGTACAGCTCTGCACCTTATTCTTTACTATGTACTACTATAGACATCATTCTATACTAAGTACCACTATACAAAATATTCTATTCTATGTAGCACTATACACCACACTCTATACTATGTACCACTATACAGCTCTACACCATATTCTATACTATATACCACTATACACCATATTGTATACTATGTACCACTATACAGCTCTACACCATATTCTATACTATGTACCACAATACAGCTCTACACCATATTCTATACTATATACCACAATAGAGCTCTACACCATATTCTATACTATATACCACTATACACCATATTCTATACTATGTACCACTATACAGCTTTATACCACATTCTATACTATGTACCATTATACAGCTCTAAACCACATTCTATACTGTGTACCACTATACACGATATTCTATACTATATACCACTATACAGATCTACACCACATTCTATACTATGTACCACAATACAACATATTCTGTACTATGTACCACTATACAGCTCTACACCACATTCTATACTATGTACCACTACACACCATATTCTATGTACCACTATACACCACATTCTAGACTATGTACCATTATACACCATATTCTATACCATGTAACTCTATACACCATTTTCTATACTACGTACCTCTATACAACATATTCTATACTATATACCACTATACACCATATTATATACTATATACCACTATACACCATATTCTATACTATATACCACTATACAGCTCTACCCCATTTTTTATACTATGTACCACTATACACCATTTTCTATACTATGAACCACTATACAGCTCTACACCACATTCTATACTATATACCACTATACACCATATTCTATACTATGTACCACTATACACCTCTACACCATATTCTATACTATGTACCACTATACAGCTCTACACCATATTCTATACTATATACTACTATACACCATATTCTATACTATATACCACTATACACCACATTCTAGACTATGTACCACTATACACCATATTCTATACTATGTACCTCTATACACCATATTCTATACTATATACCACTATACACCACATCCTATACTATGTACCATTATACAGCTCTACACCACATTCTTTACGATGTACCAGTATACACCATATTCTATACTATGTACCACTATACAGCTCTAAACCACATTCTATACTATGTACCACTATTCACCATATTCTATACTATGTACCACTATGCAGCTCTACACCACATTCCATTCTATGTAACACTATACTACATATTCTATACTATGTACCACTATACACCTCTACACCACATTCTATACTATGTACCACTATACAGCTCTACAACATATTATATACTATATACTACTATACAACACATTCTATACTATGTACCACTATACACCATATTCTATACTATGTAACACTATACACCACATTCTATACTATGTACCATTATACAGCTCTACACCACATTCTATACTATGTACCACTATATACCACATTATATACTATGTACCACTATACAGCTCTAAACCATATTCTATACTATGTACCACAATACATCTCTAAACCACATTCTATACTATGTACCACTATACACCATATTCTATACTATGTACCACTATACACCACATGCTAGACTATGTACCACTATACACCATATTCTATACTATGTACCACTATACACCACATTCTATAGTATGTACCAGTATATAGTTTACACCGCAATCTATACTATGTATCACTATACATCATATTCTATGTACCACTATACACCATATTGTAGACTATGTAACACTATTCACCATATTCTAGACTATGTACCACTATACACCATATTCTATACTATGTACCTCTATTGACCACATTCTATACTATGTACCTCTATACTCCACATTCTATACTATGTACCACTATACACCATATTCTATACAATGTGCCTCTATACACTATATTCTATACTATGTACCACCATACACCACATTCTATACTATGTACCACTATACAGCTCTACACCACATTCTATACTATGTACCACTATACACCATATTCTATACTATGTACCACTATAAAGCTTTATACCACATTCTATACTATGTACCATTATACAGCTCTAAACCACATTCTATACTATGTACCACAATGCACCATATTCTATACTATGTACCACTATACAGCTTTACACCACATTCAATAATATGTACCACTATACAACATATTCTATACTATGTAAAACTATACAGCTCTATACCACATTCTATACTATGTACCACTATGCACCATATTCTATACTATGTACCACTATACAGCTCTACACCACATTCTATACTATGTACCACTATACACCATATTCTATACTATGTACCTTTATACACCATATTCTATACTATATACCACTATACACCACTTCCTATTCTATGTAAAATTATACAGCTCTACACCACATTCTATACTATGTACCACTATACACCATATTCTATACTATGTACCACTATACAGCTCTACACCACATTCTATACTATGTACCACTATACACCATTTTCTACACTATGTACCACTATACACCACATTCTATACTATGTACAACTATACACCATATTCTATACTATGTACCACTATACAGCTCTACACCACATTCTATACTATGTACGACTATACACCACATTCTATGTACCACTATACACCACATTCTAGACTATGTACCACTATACACCATATTCTATACTATGTGCCTCTGTATACTATATTCTATACTATATACCACCATACACCACATTCTTTACTATGTACCACTATACAGCTCTACACCACATTCTATACTGTATACCACCATACACCATATTCTATACTATGTACCACTATATAGCACTACAACATATTCTATACTATATACCACAATAGAGCTCTATACCATATTCTATACTATATACCACTATACACCATATTCTATACTATGTACCACTATACAGCTCTACACCACATTCTATACTATGTACCACTATACACCATATTCTACACTGTGTACCACTATACATCACATTCTATACTATGTACCACTATACACCATATTCTATACTATGTTCCACTATACACCTCTTCACCAGATTCTATACTATGTTCCACTATTCACTATATTCTATACTATGTACCACTTAACAGCTCTACACCATATTCTGTACTATATACCACAATAGAGCTCTATACCATATTCTATACTATATACCACTGTACACCATATTCTGTACTATGTACCACTATTAAGCTTTATACCACATTCTATACTATGTACCATTATACAGCTCTAAACCACATTCTATACTATGTACCACTATACACCATAGTCTATACTATGTACCACTATACAGCTCTACACCACATTCCATACTATGTAACACTATACTACATATTCTATACTATGTACCACTATACACCTCTACACCATATTCTATACTATGTAGCACTATACAGCCCTACACCATATTCTGTACTATATACTACTATACACCATATTCTATACTATGTAACACTATACACCACATTCTATACTATGTACCACTATACAGCTCTAAACCATATTCTATACTATGTACCACTATACACCTCTACACCACATTCTATACTATGTACCACTATACACCATATTCTATACTATGTACCACTATACACCACATGCTGGACTATGTACCACTATACACCATATTCTATACTATGTACTATACACCATATTCTATACTATGTACCACTATACACCACATTCTATACTTTGTACCATTATACAGCTTTACACCACAATCTATACTATGTACCACTATACATTATATTCTATGTACCACTATACACCATATTCTAGACTATGTAACACTATTCACCATATTATAGACTATGTACCACTATACACCATATTCTTAACTATGTACCTCTTTACACCACATTCTATACTATGTACCACTATACTCCACATTCTATACTATGTACCACTATACACTATATTCTATACTATGTGCCTCTATACACTATATTCTATACTATGTACCACCATACACCACATTCTTTACTATGTACCACTATACAGCTCTACACCACATTCTATACTATGTACCACTATACTCCATATTCTATACTATGTACCACTATATAGCTCTACAACATATTCTATACTATATACCACAATAGAGCTCTATACCATATTCTATACTTTATACCAATATACACCACATTCTATACTATGTACCATTATACAGCTCTAAACCACATTCTATACTAAGTACCACTATATACCATATTCTATACTATGTAGCTCTATACACCATATTCTATACTATGGACCTCTATACACCATATTCTATACTATATACCATTATATGCCATATTCTATACTATATACCACTATACACCATATTCTATACTATATAACACTATACAGCTCTACCCCATATTCTTTACTATGTACCACTATACACCATTTTCTATACTATGAACCACTATACAGCTCTACACCACATTCTGTTCTATATACCACTATACACCATATTCTATACTATGTACCACTATACACCACATTCTAGACTATGTAGCACTATACACCATATTCTATACTATATACCTGTATACACCATTTTCTATACTATATACCACTATACAGCTCTACACCACATTCTATACTATGTACCACTACACACCATATTCTATGTACCACTATACACCACATTCTAGACTATGTACCATTACACAGCATATTCTATACCATGTTACTCTATACACCATTGTGTATACTATATACCTCTATACACCATATTCTATACTATATACCACTATACACCATATTATATACTATATACCACTATACACCATATTCTATACTATATACCACTATACAGCTCTACCAAATTTTCTATACTATGGACCACTATACACCATTTTCTATACTATGAACCTCTATACAGCTCTACACCACATTCTATAGTATATACCACTATACACCATATTCTATACTATGTACCACTATACACCTCTACACCATATTCTCTACTATGTACCAATTTACAGCTCTACACCATATTCTATACTATATACTACTATACACCATATTGAATACTATGTACCTCTATACACCATATTCTATACTATATACCACTATACAACACATCCTATACTATGTGCCATTATACAGCTCTACACCACATTCTTTATTATGTACCACTATACACCATATTCTACACTATGTACCACTATACACCACATTCTATACTATGTACCACTATACACCATATTCTATACTATGTACCACTTAACAGCTCTACACCATATTCTGTACTATACACCACAATCGAGCTCAATACCATATTCTATACTATATACCACTATACACCATATTCTATACTATGTACCACTATACAGCTCTACACCACATTCTATACTATGTACCACTATACACCATATTCTACACAATGTACCACTATACACCACATTCTATACTATGTACCACTATACACCATATTCTATACTATGTACCACTAAACAGCTCTACACCATATTCTGTACTATATACCACAATAGAGCTCAATACCATATTCTATACTATATACCACTATACAACATATTCTATACTATGTACCACTATACAGCTTTATACCACATTCTATACTATGTACCTATATACACCATATTCTATACTATGTACCACTATACAGCTCTACACCACATTCCATACTATGTAACACTATACTACATATTCTAAACTATGTACCACTATACACCTCTACACCATATTCTATACCATGTACCACTATACTGCTCTACACCATATTCTATACTATATACTACTATACACCACATTCTAAACTATGTACCACTATACACCATATTCTATACTATGTACCATTATACAGCTCTACACCACATCCTATACTATGTACCACTATATACCACATTCTATACTATGTACCACTATACAGCTCTAAACCATATTCTATACTATGTGCCACTATACATCTCTACACCACATTCTATACTATGTACCACAATACACCATATTCTATGCTATGTACCACTATACACCACATGCTAGACTATGTACCACTATACCATATTCTATACTATGTACCTCTATACTCCACATTCTATACTATGTACAACTATACTCCACATTCTATACTATGTACCACTATACACCATATTCTATACTATGTGCCTCTATACACTATATTCTATACTATGTACCACCATACACCACATTCTTTACTATGTACCACTATACAGCTCTACACCACATTCTATACTATGTACCACTATACACCATATTCTATACTATGTACCACTATATTGCTCTACAACATATTCTATACTATATACCACTATACACCATATTCTATACTATGTACCTCTATACACCATATTCTATACTATGTACCATTATACAGCTCTAAACCTCATTCTATACTATGTTCCACTATACACCATATTCAATGCTATGTACCACTATACAGATCTACACCAAATTCTATACTATGTACCACTATACACCACATTCTATAAAATATACCACTATACACCATATTCTATACTATGTACCTCTATACACCATATTCTATACTATGTACCATAATACACCATATTCTATACTATGTACCACTATACACCGTATTCCGTACTATGAACCATTATACAACATATTCTATACTATGTACCTCTATACACCATATTCTATACTATGTACCACTATACACCATATTCTATACTGTGTACCACAATACAGCTCTACACCATATTCTATACTAAGTACCACTATACAGCTCTACACCATATTCTATACTATGTACCACTATACACCATATTCTACACTATGTACCACTATATAGCACTACAACACATTCTATGCTATGTACCACTAAACACCACATTCTATACTATGTACCTCTATACAGCTCTACACCGTATTCTATACTATGCACTACTATACACCACATTCTATACTATGTACCACTATACAGCTCTACACCATATTCCACAATACACCACATTCTATTCTATGTACCACTACACAACATTCTATTCTATGTACCACTATGTACCACTATACACCACATGCTAGACTATGTACCATTATACAGCTTTACACCACAATCTATACTATGTACCACTATACAAAATATTCTATACTATTTACCACTATTCAGCTGTACACCACATTCTATACTATGTACCTCTATACACCATTTTCTATACTATGTACCACTATACAGCTCTACACCACAATTGATTCTATGTACCACTATACAGCTCTACACCACATTCTATACCATGTACCACTATACACCATATTCTATACTATGTACCACAATACACCATATTCTATACTATGGACCATTATACACCTTATTCCATACTATGTACCACTATACACCATATTCTATACTATGTACCTCTATACAACATATTCTATGCTAAGTACCACTATGCACCATATTCTATTCTATGTACCACTATACACCACATTCTATACTATGTACCATTATACCGCTTTACACCACAATCTATACTATGTACCACTATACAACATATTCTATACTATTTACCACTATACAGCTCTACACCACATTCTATACTATGTACCTCTATACACCATATTCTATACTATGTACCACTATGCAGCTCTACACCAAATTCTATACTATGTACCACTATACACCACTTTCTATACTATGTACCACTATACACCATATTAAATACTATGTACCACTATACACCATATTCTATACTATGTACTCTATACACCATATTCTATACTATGTACCACTATACACCAAATTCTATTCTATGTACCACAATACAGCTCTACACCATACTCTATACTATGTAACCAATATACAACACTACACCATATTCTATACTATGTGCCACTATACATCTCTACACCATATTCTATACTATATACTACTATACACCACATTCTATACTATGTACCACCATACACCATAATCTATACTATATAACACTATACACCACAATCTATACTATGTTCCACTATACAGCTCTACACCACATTCTATACTATTTAACACTATACACCATATTCTATACTATGTACCACTGTACACCACATTCTATACTATGTACCACTATACAGCTCTACACCACATTCTATACTATGTACCTCTATACACCATATTCTATACTATTTACCATAATACACCATATTCTATACTATGTACCACTATACACCGTATTCCATACTATGAACCATTATACACCATATTCTATACTATGTACCTCTATACACCATATTCTATACTATGTACCACAATACAGCTCTACACCAAATTCAATACTATGTACCACTATACAGCACTACACCATATTCTATACTATGTACCACTATACAGCTCTACACCATATTCTATACTATGTACCACTATACACCATATTCTATACTATGTACCACTGTACAGCTCTACACCACATTCTATACTATATAACACTATACACCATATTCTAAACTATGTACCACTATACACCACATTATATACTATGTACCACTATACACCATTTTCTATACAATGTTCCACTATACAGCTCTTCACCATATTCTATACTATGTACCACTATACACCATATTCTATACTACGTACCACTATACAGCTCTACACCACATTCTATACTATATACTACTAAAGACCACATTCTATAATAAGTACCTCTATACACCATATTCTATACTATGTAGCACTATACACCACATTCTATACTTTGTACCACTATACAGCTCTCCACCACATTCTATACTATGTACCACTATACACCATATTCTATACTATGTACCACTATTCAGCTCTACACCACATTCTATACTATGTACTGCTATACTTCATATTCTATGTACCACTATACACCATATTCTAGACTATGTAACACTATACACCATATTCTAGACAATGTACCTCTATATACCATATTCTATACTATGTACCTCTATACACAATATTATATACTATGTACCACTATACACCACATTCTATACTATGTGCCACTATAAACAATATTCTATACTTTGTGCCTCTAGTGGTACATAGTATAGAATATGGTGTTTAGTGGTACATCGTAAAGAATGTGGTGTAGAGCTGTATAATGGTACATAGTATAGGATGTGGTGTATAGTGGTATATAGTATAGAATATGGTGTATAGAGGTACATAGTAAAGAATATGGTGTATAGTGGTACATATTCTAGAATGTGGTGTATAGTGGTACATAGTATAGAATATAGTGTATAGTAGTATATAGTATAGAATATGGAGTAGAGCTGTATAGTGGTACATAGTATAGAATATGGTGTAGAGGTGTATAGTGGTACATAGTATACAATATGGTGTATAGTGGTATATATTATAGAATGTGGTGTAGAGCTGTATAGTGGTTCATAGTATAGAAAATGGTGTATAGTGGAACATAGTATAGAAAATGGGGTAGAGCTATATAGTTGTATATAGTATAGAATATGGTGTATAGAGGCACATAGTATAGAAAATGGTGTATAGAGTTACATAGTCTAGAATGTAGTGTATAGTGGTATATAGAATATGGTGTGTGGTGGTACATAGTATAGAATGTGGTGTAGAATTGTATAGTGGTTCATAGTATAGAATATGGTGTATAGTGGTACACAGTATAGAATGTGGTTTAGAGCTGTATAATGGTACATAGTATAGAATGTGGTATAAAGCTGTATAGTGGTACATAGTATAGAAAATGGTGTATAGTGGTATATAGTATAGAATATGGTATAAATCTCTATTGTGGTATATAGTATAGAATATGGTGTAGAGCTGTATTGTGGTACATAGTATAGAATATGGTGTAGAGCTGTATAGTGGTACATAGTATAGAATGTGGTGTATAGTGGTATATAGTATAGAATATGTTGTAGAGCTGTATAGTGGAACATAGTATAGAATGTGGTGTATAGTGGTACTTAGTATAGAATGTTGTCTTAGTGGTACTTAGTATAGAATGTTGTCTATAGTAGTATATAGTAAAGAATATGGTGCAGAGCTGTACAGTTGTATATAGTATAGAATGTGGTATAGAGCTGTATAGTGGTACATAGCATAGAATATGGTGTAGAGGTGAATAGTGGTACATAGTATAGAATATGGTGTATAGTCGTAAATAGTATAGAATATGGTGTAGAGTTGAACATAGTATAGAATATGGGGTAGAGCTGTATAGTTGTATATATTATAGAATATGGTGTATAGTGGTACATTGTATAGAATATGGTGTATAGTGGTATATAGTATAGAATATGGTGTAGAGCTGTATAGTGGAACATAGTATAGAATGTGGTGTATAGTGTTACTTAGTATAGAATGTTGTCTATAGTAGTATATAGTAAAGAATATGGTTCAGAGCTGTACAGTTGTATATAGTATAGAATGTGGTATAGAGCTGTATAGTGGTACAAAGCATAGAATGTGGTGTAGAGCAGTATAGTGGAACATAGTATAGAATGTGGTGTATGGTGGTACATAGTATAGAATATAGTGTATAGAGGCACATAGTATAGAATATGGTATTTAGTGGTACATAGTATAGAATGTGGTGTATGGTGGTACATAGTATAGAATGTGGTGTATAGTGGTACATAGTATAGAATGTGGTGTAGAGCTGAATAGTGGTACATGGTATAGAAAATGGTGTATAGTGGTACATAGTATAGAATGTGGTGTAGAGCTGTATAGTGTTACATAGTATAGAATGTGGTGTATAGTGCTACATAGTATAGAATATGTTGTATATTGGTACTTAGTATAGAATGTGGTCTATAGTAGTATATAGTATATAATATAGTGTAGAGCTGTACAGTTGTACATAGTATACTATGTGGTACAGAGCTGTATAATGGTACATAGCATAGAATATGGTGTAGAGGTGTATAGTGGTATATAGTATAGAATATGGTGTATAGTTTTAAATAGTATTGAATATGGTGTAGAGCTGTATAGTGGTTCCTAATATAGAATATGGTGTATAGTGGTACATAGTATAGAATACGGGGTAGATCTGTATAATTGTATATAGTATAGAATATGGTGCATAGTGGTACATTGTATAGAATATGGTTAGTAGTGGCATATAGTATAGAATATGGTGTATAGAGGAAAATAGTATAGAATATGGTGTATAAAGGTACATAGTATAGAATATGGTGTATTGTGGTACATAGTCTAGAATGTGGTGTATAGTGGTACATAGAATGTGGTGTATAGTCGTACATAGTATAGAATGTGGTGTAGAGCTGTATAGTGGTACATAGTATAGAATATGGTGTATAGTGGAACATAGTATAGAATGTGGTGAAGAGCTGTATAGTGGAACATAGTATAGAATATGGTGTATAGTTGTACATAGTATAGAATGTGGTGTATAGAGGTACATAGTGTATAATATGGTGTATAGTGGTACATAGTTTAGAAAGTGGTGTAGAGCTGTTTAGTAGTACATAGTATAGAATATGGTGTATAGTGGTACATAGTATAGAATGTGGTTTAGAGCTGTATAATGGTACATAGTATAGAATGTGGTATAAAGCTGTATAGTGGTACATAGTATAGAATATGGTGTATAGTGGTATATAGTATAGAATATGTTATAGAGCTCTATTGTGGTATATAGTACAGAATATGGTGTAGAGCTGTAAAGTGGTACATAGTATAGAATATGGTGTATAGTGGTACATAGTATAGAATGTGGTGTAGAGCTGTATAGTGGAACATAGTATAGAATGTGGTGTATGGTGGTACATAGTATAGAATATAGTGTATAGAGGCACATAGTATAGAATATGGTATTTAGTGGTACATAGTATAGAATGTGGTGTATAGTGGTACATAGTATAGAATGTGCTGTATAGAGATATATAGTATAGAATATGGTGTAAAGTGGTACATAGTCTAGAATATGGTGTATAGTGTTACTTAGTCTAGAATATGGTGTATATTGGTACATAGAATATGATGTATAGTGGTACATAGTATAGAATGTGGTGTAGAGCTGAATAGTGGTACATAGTATTGAATATGGTGTATAGTGGTACATAGTATAGAATGTGGTGTAGAGCTGTATAGTGTTACATAGTATAGAATGTGGTGTATAGTGCTGCATAGTATAGAATATGGTGTATATTGGTACTTAGTATAGAATGTGGTCTATAGTAGTATATAGTATAGAATATAGTGTAGAGCTATACAGTTGTACATAGTGTAGTATGTGGTACAGAGCTGTATAGTGGTACATAGCATAGAATATGGTGTAGAGGTGGATAGTGTTATATAGTATAGAATATGGTGTATAGTTTTAAATAGTATAGAATATGGTGTAGAGCTGTATAGTGGTTCATAATATAGAATATTGTGTATAGTGGTACATAGTATAGAATATGGGGTAGATCTGTATAGTTGTATATAGTAAATAATATGGTGTATAGTGGTACATAGTATAGAATATGGGGTGGATCTGTATAGTTGTATATATTATAGAATATGGTGTATAGTGGTACATTGTATAGAATATGGTTAGTAGTGGTATATAGTATAGAATATGGTGTATAGAGGTAAATAGCATAGAATATGGTGTATAAAGGTACATAGTATAAAATATCGTGTATAGTGGTACATAGTCTAGAATGTGGTGTATAGTGGTACATAGAATGTGGTGTATAGTCGTACATAGTATAGAATGTTGTGTAGAGCTGTATAGTGGAAATAGTATAGAATATGGTTTAGAGCTGTATAGTGGTACATAGTATAGAATGTGGTATATAGTGGTACATAGTATAGAATATGGTGTAGCGCTGTATAATGGTACATAGTTTAGAATGTGGTGTATAGTTTTACATAGTATAGAATGTGGTGTATAGTAGTATATAGTATAGAATATGGTGTAGAGGTGTATAGTGGTACATAGTGTTGAATGTGGTGTAGAGCTGTATAATGGTACATAGTATAGGATGTGGTGTATAGTGGTATATAGTATAGAATATGGTGTATAGAGGTACATAGTATAGAATATGGTGTATAGTGGTACATAGTCTAGAATGTGGTGTATAGTGGTAAATAGTATAGAATATGGTGTATAGTGGTACATAGTATACAATGTGGTGTAGAGCTGTATAGTGGTACATGGTATAGAATAAGGTTTAGAGCTGTATAGTGATACATAGTATAGAATGTGGTATATAGTGGTACATAGTATAGAATGTG
This sequence comes from Taudactylus pleione, assembly GCA_031769625.1. NCBI lineage: Eukaryota > Metazoa > Chordata > Amphibia > Anura > Myobatrachidae > Taudactylus > Taudactylus pleione. The sequence goes on along the minus strand of JAUIMM010002812.1, from coordinate 15,017 downwards.
GTGTAGAGCTGTATAATGGTACATAATATAGAATATGGTGTATAGTGTTACATAGTATAGAATATGGTGGATAGAGGCACATAGTATAAAATGTGGTCTATAGTAGTATATAGTATAGAATGTGGTGTAGAGCTGTATAGTGGTTCAAAGTATAGAAAATGGTGTATAGTGGTACATAGTATAGAATATGGGGTAGAGCTGTATAGTGGTATATAGTATAGAATATGGTGTAAAGTGATATATAGTATAGAATATGGTGTATAGAGGTACATAGTATAGAATATGGTGTATAGAGTTACATAGTATAGAATGTGGTATAGAGCTGTATAGTTTTACATAGTATAGAATATGTTGTATAGTGGTACATAGTATTGAATATGGTGTAGAGCTGTATAGTGGTACATAGTATAGAATATGTTGTATTGTGGTACATAGTATAGAATGTGGTTTAGAGCTATATAATGGTACATAGTATAGAATGTGGTATAAAGCTTTATAGTGGTACATAGTATAGAATATGATGTATAGTGGTACATAGTATAGAATGTGGTGTAGAGCTGTATTGTGGTACATAGTATAGAATGTGGTGTATGGTGGTACATAGTATAGAATATAGTGTATAGAGGCACGTAGTATAGAATATGGTGTATAGTGGTACATAGTATAGAATGTGGAATATAGAGGTACATAGTATAGAATGTGGTATATAGAGGTACATTTTATAGAATATGGTGTATAGTGGTACATAGTCTAGAATATGGTGTATAGTGTTACATAGTCTACAATATGGTGTATAGTGGTACATAGAATATGATGTATAGTGGTACATAGTATAGATTGCGGTGTAAAAAATATAATGGTACATAGTATAGAATGTGGTGTATAGTGGTACATAGTATAGAATGTGGTGTATAGTGGTACATAGTCTAGCATGTGGTGTATAGTGGTACATAGTATAGAATATGGTGTATAGTGGTACATAGTATAGAATGTGGCGTAAAGATGTATTGCAGTACAAAGTATAGAATAAGGTTTAGAGCTGTATAGTAGTACATAGTATAGAATGTGGTATATAGTGGTACATAGTATAGAATGTGGTATAGAGCTTTATAATGGTACATAGTATAGAATGTGGTGTATAGTGTTACATAGTATAGAATATGGTGTATAGTGGTACATAGTATAGAATGTGGTATAAAGCTTTATAGTGGTACATAGTATAGAATATGGTGTATAGTGGTACATAGTATAGAATGTGGTGTAGAGCTGTATAGTGGTACATAGTATAGAATGTGGTGTATAGTAGTATATAGTATAGAATATGGTGTAGAGCTGTATAGTGGTATATAGTATAGAATGTGGTGTAGAGGTGTATAGTGGTACATAGTTTAGAATATGTAGTTTAGTGTTACATAGTATGGAATGTGGTGTAGAGCTGTATAGTGGTACATAGTATAGAATATGGTGTATAGTGGTACATAGTATAGAATGTGGTTTAGAGCTGTATAATGGTACATAGTATAGAATGTGGTATAAAGCTGTATAGTGGTACATAGTATAGAATATGGTATATAGTGGTATATAGTATAGAATATGGTCTAGAGCTCTATTGTGGTATATAGTACAGAATATGGTGTAGAGCTGTTAAGTGGTACATAGTATAGAATATGGTGTATAGTGGAACATAGTATATAATCTGGTGAAGAGCTGTATAGTGGAACATAGTATAGAATATGGTGTATAGTGGTACATAGTATAGAATGTGGTGTATAGTGGTACATAGTGTAGAATATGGTGTATAGTGGTACATAGTATAGAATGTGGTTTAGAGCTGTATAGTGGTACATAGTATAGAATATGGTGTATACTGGTACATTGTAAAGAATGTGGTGTAGAGCTGTATAATGGTACATAGTATAGGATGTGGTGTATAGTGGTATATAGTATAGAATATGGTGTATAGAGGTACATAGTATAGAATATGGTGTATAGTGGTACATAGTCTAGAATGTGGTGTATAGTGGTACATAGTATAGAATATGGTGTATAGTAGTATATAGTATAGAATATGGTGTAGAGCTGTATAGTGGTACATAGTATAGAATATGGTGTAGAGGTGTATAGTGGTACATAGTATAGAATATGGTGTATAGTGGTATATAGTATAGAATGTGGTGTAGAGCTGTATAGTGGTTCATAGTATTGAAAATGGTGTATAGAGGTACATAGTATAGAATATGGTGTATAGTGGTACAAAGTCTAGAATGTGGTGTATAGTGGTACATAGTATAGAATATGGTGTATAGTGGTACATAGTATACAATGTGGTGTAGAGCTGTAGAGTGGTACATGGTATAAAATATGGTTTAGAGCTGTATAGTGGTACATAGTATAGAATGTGGTATATAGTGGTACATAGTATAGAATGTGATGTAGAGCTGTATAATGGTACATAGTATAGAATATGATGTATAGTGTTACATAGTATAGAATATGGTGGATAGAGGTACATAGTATAAAATGTGGTCTATAGTAGTATATAGTATAGAATATGGTGTAGAGCTGTATAGTGGTACATAGTATAGAACATGGTGTAGAGGTGTATAGTGGTACATAGTATAGAATATGGTCTATAGTGGTATATAGTATAGAATGTGGTGTAGAGCTGTATAGTGGTTCAAAGTATAGAAAATGGTGTATAGTGTTACATAGTATAGAACATGGGGTAGAGCTGTATAGTAGTATATAGTATAGAATATGTTGTAAAGTGGTATATAGTATAGAATATGGTGTATAGAGGTACATAGTATAGAATATGGTGTATAGAGTTACATAGTATAGAATATGGTGTATTATGGTACATAGTCTAGAATGTGGTGTATAGTGGTACATAGAATTAGGAGTATATTTGTAAATAGTATAGAATGTGGTGTAGAGCTGTATTGTGGTACATAGTATAGAATATGGTGCATAGTGGTACATAGTATAGAATGTGGTATAGAGCTGTATAGTTTTACATAGTATAGAATATGTTGTATAGTGGTACATAGTATTGAATGTGGTGTAAAGCTGTAAAGTGGTACATAGTATAGAATATGGTGTATTGTGGTACATAGTATAGAATGTGGTATAAAGCTTTATAGTGGTACATAGTATAGAATATGGTGTATAGTGGTACATAGTATAGAATGTGGTGTAGAGCTGTATAGTGGTACATTGTATAGAATGTGGTGTATGGTGGTACATAGTATAGAATATAGTGTATAGAGGCACGTAGTATAGAATATGGTGTATAGTGGTACATATTATAGAATGTGGAGTATAGAGGTACATAGTATAGAATGTGGTATATAGAGGTACATTTTATAGAATAAGGTGTATAGTGGTACATAGTCTAGAATATGGTGTATAGTGTTACATAGTCTACAATATGGTGAATAGTGGTACATAGAATATGATGTATAGTGGTACATAGTATAGATTGCGGTGTAAAAAATATAATGGTACATAGTATAGAATGTGGTGTATAGTGGTACATAGTATAGAATATGGTGTATAGTGGTACATAGTCTAGCATGTGGTGTATAGTGGTACATAGTATAGAATATGGTGTATAATGGTACATAGTATAGAATGTGGTGTAAAGATGTATTGTGGTACATAGTATAGAATATGGTTTAGAGCTGTATAGTGGTACATAGTATAGAATGTGGTATATAGTTATACATAGTATAGAATGTGGTGTAGAGCTGTATAATGGAACATAGTATAGAATGTGGTGTATAGTGTTACATAGTATAGAATATGGTGTATAGTGGTACATAGTATAGAATGTGGTATAAAGCTTTATAGTGGTACATAGTATAGAATATGGTGTATAGTGGTACATAGTATAGAATGTGGTGTAGAGGTGTATAGTGGTACATAGTTTTGAATATGTAGTTTAGTGTTACATAGTATGGAATGTGGTGTAGAGCTGTATAGTGGTACATAGTGTAGAATATGGTGTATAGTGGTACATAGTATAGAATGTGGTTTAGAGCTGTATAATGGTACATAGTATAGAATGTGGTATAAAGCTGTATAGTGGTACATAGTATAGAATATGGTATATAGTGGTATATAGTATAGAATATGGTCTAGAGCTCTATTGTGGTATATAGTACAGAATTTGGTGTAGAGCTGTTAAGTGGTACATAGTATAGAATATGGTGTATAGTGGAACATAGTATAGAATCTGGTGAAGAGCTGTAAAGTGGAACATAGTGTAGAATATGGTGTATAGTGGTACATAGTATAGAATGTGGTGTATAGTGGTACATAGTGTAGAATATGGTGTATAGTGGTACATAGTATAGAATGTGGTTTAGAGCTGTATAGTGGTACATAGTATAGAATATGGTGTATACTGGTACATCGTAAAGAATGTGGTGTAGAGCTGTATAATGGTACATAGTATAGTATGTGGTGTATAGTGGTATATAGTATAGAATATGGTGTATAGAGGTACATAGTATAGAATATGGTGTATAGTGGTACATAGTCTAGAATGTGGTGTATAGTGGTACATAGTATAGAATATGGTGTATAGTAGTATATAGTATAGAATATGGTGTAGAGCTGTATAGTGGTACATAGTATAGAATATGGTGTAGAGGTGTATAGTGGTACATAGTATAGAATATTGTGTATTGTGGTATATAGTATAGAATGTGGTGTAGAGCTGTATAGTGGTTCATAGTATAGAAAATGGTGTATAGTGGTACATAGGTTAGAAAATGGGGTAGAGCTGTATAGTGGTATATAGTATAGAATATGGTGTATAGTGGTACATAGTATATAATATGGTGTATAGTGGTATATAGTATAGAATATGTTGTATAGAGGTACATAGTATAGAAAATGGTGTATAGAGTTACATGGTATAGAATATGGTGTATAATGGTACATAGTCTAGAATGTGGTATATAGTGGTACATAGAATATGGTGTGTAGTGGTACATAGTATAGAATGTGGTGTAGAGCTGTATAGTGGTACATAGTATAGAATATGGTGTAGAGTGGTACACAGTATAGAATGTGGTTTAGAGTTGTATAATGGTACATAGTATAGAATGTGGTATAAAGCTGTATAGTGATACATAGTATAGAATATGGTGTATAGTGGTATATAGTATAGAATATGGTGTAGAGCTCTATTGTTTTATACAGTATAGAATATGGTGTAGAGCTGTATAGTGGTACATAGTATAGAATGTGGTGTATAGTGCTACATAGAATAGAATATTTTGTATAGTGGTACTTAGTATAGAATGTTGTCTAAAGTAGTATATACTAAAGAATATGGTGCAGAGCTGTACAGTAGTATATACTATAGAATGTGGTATAGAGCTATATAGTGGTACATAGCATAGAATATGGTGTAGAGGTGAATAGTGGTACATAGTATAGAATATGGTGTATAGTGGTAAATAGTATAGAATATGGTGTAGAGCTGTACAGTGGTTCATAGTATAGAATATGGTGTATAGTTGAACATAGTATAGAATATGGGGTAGAGCTGTATAGTTGTATATATTATAGAAAATGGTGTATAGTGGTACATTGTATAGAATATGGTTAATAGTGGTTTATAGTATAGAATATGGTGTATAGAGGTAAATACTATAGAATATGGTGTATAAAGGTACATAGTATAGAATAAGGTGTATAGTGATACATAGTCTAGAATGTGGTGTATAGTGGTACATAGAATGTGGTGTATAGTCGTACATAGTATAGAATGTGGTGTAGAGCTGTATAGTGGTACATAGTATAGAATATGGTGTATAGTGGAACATAGTATAGAATGTGCTTAAGAGCTGTAAAGTGGAACATAGTATAGAATATGGTGTATAGTTGTACATAGTATAGAATGTTGTGTATAGTGGTACATAGTGTAGAATATGGTGTATAGTGGTCCATAGTTTAGAATGGGGTGTAGAGCTGTTTAGTGGTACAAAGTATAGAATATGGTGTATAGTGGTACATAGTATAGAATGTGGTTTAGAGCTGTATAATGGTACATAGTATAGAATGTGGTATAAAGCTGTATAGTGGTACATAGTATAGAATATGGTGTATAGTGGTATATAGTATAGAATATGGTATAGAGCTCTATTGTGGTATATAGTACAGAATATGGTGTAGAGCTGTATAGTGGTACATAGTATAGAATATGGTGTATGGTGGTACATAGTATAGAATGTGGTGTAGAGCTGTATAGTGGAACATAGTATAGAATGTGGTGTATGGTGGTACATAGTATAGAATATAGTGTATAGAGGCACATAGTATAGAATATGGTATTTAGTGGTACATAGTATAGAATGTGGTGTATAGTAGTACATAGTATAGAATGTGGTGTATAGAGGTATATAGTAAAGGAAATGGTGTAAAGTGGTACATAGTCTAGAATATGGTGTATAGTGTTACTTAGTCTAGAATATGGTGTATATTGGTACATAGAATATGATGTATAGTGGTACATAGTATAGAATGTGGTGTAGAGCTGTATAGTGGTTCAAAGTATAGAAAATGGTGTATAGTGGTACATAGTTTAGAATATGGGGTAGAGCTGTATAGTGGTATATAGTATAGAATATGGTTTAAAGTGGTATATAGTATAGAATATGGTGTATAGAGGTACATAGTATAGAATACGGTGTATAGAGTTACATAGTATAGAATATGGTGTATTATGGTACATAGTCTAGAATGTGGTGTATAGTGGTACATAGAATTAGGAGTATATCGGTACATAGTATAGAATATGGTGCATAGTGGTACATAGTATAGAATGTGGTATAGAGCTGTATAGTTTTACATAGTATAGAATATGTTGTATAGTGGTACATAGTATTGAATATGGTGTAGAGCTGCATAGTGGTACATAGTATAGAATATGGTGTATTGTGGTACATAGTATAGAATGTGGTTTAGAGCTGTATAATGGTACATAGTATCGAATGTGATATAAAGCTTTATAGTGGTACATAGTATAGAATATGGTGTATAGTGGTACATAGTATAGAATGTGGTGTAGAGCTGTATTGTGGTACATAGTATAGAATGTGGTGTATGGTGGTACATAGTATAGAATACTATGTATATTCTATACTAGAATACTATGTATTCTAGTATAGAATATGGTGTATAGTGGTACATAGTATAGAACGTGGATTATAGAGGTACATAGTATAGAATGTGGTATATAGAGGTACATTTTATAGAATATGGTGTATAGTGGTACATAGTCTAGAATATGGTGTATAGTGTTACATTGTCTACAATATGGTGTATAGTGGTATATAGAATATGATGTATAGTGGTACATAGTATAGATTGCGGTGTAAAAAATATAATGGTACATAGTATAGAATGTGGTGTATAGTGGTACATAGTATAGAATATGGTGTATAGTGGTATATAGAATATGATGTATAGTGGTACATAGTATAGATTGCGGTGTAAAAAATATAATGGTACATAGTATAGAATGTGGTGTATAGTGGTACATAGTATAGAATATGGTGTATAGTGGTACATAGTCTAGCATGTGGTGTATAGTGGTACATAGTATAGAATATGGTGTATAGTGGTACATAGTATAGAATGTGGTGTAAAGATGTATTGTGGTACATAGTATAGAATATGGTTTAGAGCTGTATAGTTTTACATAGTATAGAATGTGGTATATAGTGGTACATAGTATAGAATGTGGTGTAGAGCTGTATAATGGTACATAGTATAGAATGTGCTGTAAAGATGTATTGTGGTACATAGTATAGAATATGGTTTAGAGCTGTATAGTGTTACATAGTATAGAATATGGTGTATAGTGGTACATAGTATAGAATGTGGTATAAAGCTTTATAGTGGTACATAGTATAGAATATGGTGTATTTTGGTACATAGTATAGAATGTGGTGTAGAGCTGTATAGTGGTACAAAGTATAGAATGTGGTGTATAGTAGTATATAGTATAGAATATGGTGTAGAGCTGTATAGTGGTACATAGTATAGAATGTGGTGTTGAGGTGTATAGTGGTACATAGTTTAGAATATGTAGTTTAGTGATACATAGTATGGAATGTGGTGTAGAGCTGTATAGTGGTACATAGTATAGAATATGGTGTATAGTGGTACATAGTATAGAATGTGGTTTAGAGCTGTATAATGGTACATAGTATAGAATGTGGTATAAAGCTGTATAGTGGTACATAGTATAGAATATGGTATATAGTGGTATATAGTATAGAATATGGTCTAGAGCTCTATTGTGGTATATAGTACAGAATATGGTGTAGAGCTGTTAAGTGGTACATAGTATAGAATATGGTGTATAGTGGAACATAGTATAGAATCTGGTGAAGAGCTGTATAGTGGAACATAGTATAGAATATGGTGCATAGTGGTACATAGTATAGAATGTGGTGTATAGTGGTACATAGTGTAGATTATGGTGTATAGTGGTACATAGTATAGAATGTGGTTTAGAGCTGTATAGTGGTACATAGTATAGAATATGGTGTATACTGGTACATCGTAAAGAATGTGGTGTAGAGCTGTATAATGGTACATAGTATAGGATGTGGTGTATAGTGGTATATAGTATAGAATATGGTGTATAGAGGTACATAGTATAGAATATGGTGTATAGTGGTACATAGTCTAGAATGTGGTGTATAGTGGTACATAGTATAGAATATGGTGTATAGTAGTATATAGTATAGAATATGGTGTAGAGCTGTATAGTGGTACATAGTATAGAATATGGTGTAGAGGTGTATAGTGGTACATTGTATAGAATATGGTGTACAGTGGTATATAGTATAGAATGTGGTGTAGAGCTGTATAGTGGTTCATAGTATAGAAAATGGTGTATAGTGGTACATAGGTTAGAAAATGGGGTAGAGCTGTATAGTGGTATATAGTATAGAATATGGTGTATAGTGGTATATAGTATATAATATGGTGTATAGTGGTATATAGTATAGAATATGTTGTATAGAGGTACATAGTATAGAAAATGGTGTATAGAGTTACATGGTATAGAATTTGGTGTATAATGGTACATAGTCTAGAATGTGGTGTATAGTGGTACATAGAATATGGTGTGTAGTGATACATAGTATAGAATGTGGTGTAGAGCTGTATAGTGGTACATAGTACAGAATATGTTGTATAGTGGTACATAGTATAGAATGTGGTGTAGAGCTGTATAGTGGTACATAGTATAGAATATGGTGTAGAGAGGTACACAGTATAGAATGTGGTTTAGAGCTGTATAATGGTACATAGTATAGAATGTGGTATAAAGCTGTATACTGGTACATAGTATAGAATATGTTGTATAGTGGTATATAGTATAGAATATGGTGTAGAGCTCTATTGTGTTATATAGTATAGAATATGGTGTAGAGCTGTATAGTGGTACATAGTATAGAATATGGTGTAGAGCTGTATAGTGGTACATAGTATACAATATGGTGTATAGTGGTATATAGTATAGAATATGGTGTAGAGCTGTATAGTGGTACATAGTATAGAATGTGGTGTATAGTGCTACATAGAATAGAATATTTTGTATAGTGGTACTTAGTATAGAATGTTGTCTAAAGTAGTATATACTAAAGAATATGGTGCAGAGCTGTACAGTTGTATATAGTATAGAATGTGGTATAGAGCTATATAGTGGTACATAGCATAGAATATGGTGTAGAGGTGAATAGTGGTACATAGTATAGAATATGGTGTATAGTGGTAAATATTATAGAATATGGTGTAGAGCTATACAGTGGTTCATAGTATAGAATATGGTGTATAGTTGAACATAGTATAGAATATGGGGTAGAGCTGTATAGTTGTATATATTATAGAATATGGTGTATAGTGGTACATTGTATAGAATATGGTTAATAGTGGTATATAGTATAGAATATGGTGTATAGAGGTAAATACTATAGAATATGGTGTATAAAGGTACATAGTATAGAATATGGTGTATAGTGGTAAATAGTCTAGAATGTGGTGTATAGTGGTACATAGAATGTGGTGTATAGTCGTACATAGTATAGAATGTGGTGTAGAGCTGTATAGTGGTACATAGTATAGAATATGGTGTATAGTGGAACATAGTATAGAATGTGCTTAAGAGCTGTATACTGGAACATAGTATAGAATATGGTGTATAGTTGTACATAGTATAGAATGTTGTGTATAGTGGTACATAGTGTAGAATATGGTGTATTGTGGTCCATAGTTTAGAATGGGGTGTAGAGCTGTTTAGTGGTACAAAGTATAGAATATGGTGTATAGTGGTACATAGTATAGAATGTGGTTTAGAGCTGTATAATGGTACATAGTATAGAATGTGGTATAAAGGTGATTAGTGGTACATAGTATAGAATATGGTGTATAGTGGTACATAGTATAGAAATATGGTGTAGAGCTGTATAGTGGAACATAGTATAGAATGTGGTGTATGGTGGTACATAGTATAGAATATAGTGTATAGAGGCACATAGTATAGAATATGGTATTTAGTGGTACATAGTATAGAATGTGGTGTATAGTAGTACATAGTATAGAATGTGGTGTATAGAGGTATATAGTAAAGAAAATGGTGTAAAGTGGTACATAGTCTAGAATATGGTGTATAGTGTTACTTAGTCTAGAATATGGTGTATATTGGTACATAGAATATGATGTATAGTGGTACATAGTATAGAATGTGGTGTAGAGCTGAATAGTGGTACATAGTATTGAATATGGTGTATAGTGGTACATAGTATAGAATGTGGTGTAGAGCTGTATAGTGTTACATAGTATAGAATGTGGTGTATAGTGCGGCATACTATAGAATATGGTGTATATTGGTACTTAGTATAGAATGTGGTCTATAGTAGTATATAGTATAGAATATAGTGTAGAGCTGTACAGTTGTACATAGTATAGTATGTGGTACAGAGCTGTATAGTGGTACATAGCATAGAATATGGTGTTGAGGTGTATAGTGGTATATAGTATAGAATATGGTGTATAGTTTTAAATAGTATAGAATATGGTGTAGAGCTGTATAGTGGTTCATAATATAGAATATTGTGTATAGTGGTACATAGTATAGAATATGGGGTGGATCTGTATAGTTGTATATAGTATAGAATATGGTTTATAGTGGTACATTGTATAGAATATGGTTAGTATTAGTATATAGTTTAGAATATGGTGTATAGAGGTAAATAGTATAGAATATGGTGTATAAAGGTACATAGTCTAGAATGTGGTGTATAGTGGTACATAGAATGTGGTGTATAGTCGTACATAGTATAGAATGTGGTGTAGGGCTGTATAGTGGTACATAGTATAGAATATGGTGTATAGTTGTACATAGTATAGAATGTGGTGTATAGTGGTACATAGTGTAGAAAATGGTGTATAGTGGTACATAGTATAGAATGTGGTGTAGAGCTGTATAGTGGTATATAGTATAGAATATGGTGTATAGTGGTACATAGTTTAGAATGTGGTGTAGAGCTGTATAATGGTACATAGTATAGGATGTGGTGTATAGTGGTATATAGTATAGAATATGGTGTATAGAGGTACATAGTATAGAATATGGTGTATAGTGGTACATAGTCTAGAATGTGGTATACAGTGGTACATAGTATAGAATATTGTGTATAGTGGTACATAGTATAGAATGTGGTGTAGAGCTGTATAGTGGTACATAGTATAGAATATGGTTTAGAGCTGTATAGTGGTACATAGTATAGAATGTGGTATATAGTGGTACATAGTATAGAATTTGGTGTAGAGCTATACAGTGGTACATAGTATAGAATATGGTATATAGAGGAACATAGTATAGAATGTGGTGTAGAGATGTATAGTGGTACATAGTATAGAATATATTGTATTGTGGTACATAGTATAGAATATGGTGTATAGTCGTACATAGTATAGAATATGGTGTATAGAGGTACATAGTATAGAATATGATGTATAGTGGTACATAGTATAGAATATGGTGTATAATGCTACATAGTATAGAATGTGGTGTATAGTGGTACATAGTATAAATTATGGTGTATAGAGGTACATAGTATAGAATATAGTGTATAGTGGTACATAGTCTAGAATGTGGTGTATACTGGTACATAGAATATGGTGTATAGTGTTACATAATATAGAATGTGGTGTAGAGCTGTATAGTGGTACATAGTATAGAATATGCTATATAGTGGTACATAGTATAGAATGTGGTGTAGAGCTGTATCGTGGTACATAGTATAGAGTTTTGTGTAGAGCTGTATAGTGGTACATAGTATAGAATGTGGTGTATAGTGTTACATTTTATAGAATATGGTGTATAGTTGTACATAGTATAGAATGTGGTGTATAGTAGTATATAGTATAGAATATGGTGTAGAGCTGTATAGTGGTACATAGTATAGAATGTGGTGTAGAGTTGTATAATGGTACATAGTATAGAAATTGGTGTATAGTGTTACATTTTATAGAAAATGGTGTATAGTGGTACATAGTATATAATATGGGGTAGAGCTATATAGTTGTTTATAGTATATAATATGGTGTATAGTTGTACATAGTATAGATTATGGTGTATAGAGGTACATACTATAGAATATGGTGTATTGTGGTGCATAGTATAGAATATGGTGTACAGTGGTACATAGTATAGATTATGGTGTATAGAGGAACATAGTATAGAATATGGTGTAGACCTGTATAGTGGTACATATTATAGAATATGGTGTAGTGCTGTATAGTGGTACATAGTATAGAATATGGTGTAGAGCTGTATTGTGCTAAAAAGCATAGAATATGGTGTATAGTGGTACATAGTATAGAAAATGGTGTATAGAGGTACATAGTATAGAATATGGTGTGTATAGTGGTACATAGTATAGAATACAGTGCATAGTGGTACATAGTATAGAATATGGTGTATTGTGATACATAGTATAGAATATGGTGTATAGTGGTACATAGTATAGAATATGGTGTATAGAGGTACATAGTATAGAATATGGTGTATTGTGGTACATAGTATAGAATATGGTGTATAGTGGTACATAGTATATAATTTGGTGTAGAGTTATATAGTGGTACATAGTATAGAATATTGTGTATAGAGGAACATAGTATAGAATGTGGTGTAGAGATGTATATTGGTACATAGTATAGAATATGGTGTATAGTGGTACATAGTATAGAATATGGTGTATAGTGCTACATAGTATAGAATGTGCTGTATAGTGGTACATAGTATAAAAAATGGTGTATAGCGGTATATAGTATAGAATATGGTATATAGAGGTAAATAGTATAGAATATGGTTTATTGTAGTACATAGTATAGAATATGGTGTATAGTGGTACACAGTATAGAATATGGTGTATAGAGGTACATAGTATAGAATATGGAATATAGTGGTACATAGTATAGAATGTGGTGTAGAGCTGTATAATAGTACATAGTATAGAATGTGGTGTATAGTGGTACATAGTATGGAATGTGATTTAGAGCTGTATAATGGTACATAGTATAGAATGTGGTGTATAGTGGTACATAGTATAGAATATGGTGTATTGTGGTACATAGTATAGAATATGGTGTATAGTGGTACATAGTCTAGAATGTCGGTGTATAGTGGTACATAGCATAGAATATGGTGTACAGTGGTACATAGTATAGAATGTGGTGTAGAGCTGTATAGTGGTACATAGTATAGAATATGGTGTAGAGCTGTATAGTGGTACATAGTATAGAATGTGGTGTATAGTGTTACATTTTATAGAATATGGTGTATAGTTGTACATAGTATAGAATGGTGTGTATAGTAGTATATAGTATAGAATATGGAGTAGAGCTGTATAGTGGTATTTAGTATAGAATGTGGTGTATAGCTGTATAATGGTACATAGTATAGAAATTGGTGTATAGTGTTACATTTTATAGATTATGGTGTATAGTGGTACATAGTATAGAATAGGGTGTATAGTGGTATATAGTATAGAATATGGTGTAGAGCTGTATAGTGGTTCATAGTATAGAAAATGGTGTATAGTGGTACATAGTATAGAATATGGGGTAGAGCTATAGAGTTGTTTATAGTATAGAATATGGTGTAAAGTGGTACATAGTATAGAATATGGTGTATAGAGGTACATAGTATAGAATATGGTGTATTGTGGTGCATAGTATAGAATATGGTGTATAGTGGTACATAGTATAGAATATGGTGTATAGAGGAACATAGTATAGAATATGGTGTATAGTACTACAAAGTATAGAATGTGTAGTATAGTGGTACATAGTAAAAAATATTTTGTATAGCGGTATATAGTATAGAATATGGTATATAGTGGTAAATATTATTGAATATGGTGTATTGTGGTACATAGTATAGAATATGGTGTATAGTGGTACACAGTATAGAATATGGTGTATAGAGGTACATAGTATAGAATATGGTGTATAATGGTACATAGTATAGAATATGGTGTAGACCTGTATAGTGGTACATAGTATAGAATATGGTGTAGAGCTGTATTGTGCTACATAGCATAGAATATGGTGTGTATAGTGGTACATAGTCCAGAATACGGTGTATAGTGGTACATAGTATAGAAAGTGGTATAAAGCTGTATAATAGTACATAGTATAGAATATAGTGTATAGAGGCACATAGTATAGAATATGGTGTATAGTGGTACATAGTATATTATATGGTGTATAGAGGTACATAGTATAGAATATGGTGTATAGAGGTACATCGTCTAGAATATGGTGTATAGTATTACATAGTATGGAATATGGTGTATAGTGGTACATAGTATAGAATGTGGTGTAGAGCGGTATAGTGGTACATAGTATAGAATGTGGTGTATAGTGCTAAATACTATAGAATATTGTGTATAGAGGTACTTAGTATAGAATGTGGTCTA